>REGM01000254.1:164979-179070 GCA_004194415.1 Aurelia aurita | reverse complement strand
TGTAACAGTTTATTTGTTGTCATGGCAACTCCTCAGCTAGAAACCCACGGGAGACATTTCGGAGCTTTAATTCTAGTATGTCCATTTCCCGTGGGAGCTCCTCGCAGTCCCGCGTCCGGGACCACGGTTGCCTTATAAGTTCATTGACGTTCAATTAACGAAAAGTTCCATATTTTGAATCAACGCCTTGAAATTTCGATCTGAGTACAGCATGTTCAGATTCCATTATCTCGGTTGTAATGTGAATAGATTCCATTAGGTTTAGTGGCGGCTGTGACGGCATTGTGCTGTGATTTCCTGGATTTGGCGGGAAAGCTATGTTGTGGTGGTTGTGGTTGTCGTTGTTGTGGTGGTCGTTGTATGGTGTGTTATGATGGCGACTTTGTTTGCACTAGTATGTCCTTCAGGTTGGTCCTTCTTTGGAGAGCCAGGACCGGCCTACTATCGTTCCAAACCTGTTGAAGAACTTGGTTATCCTCTATTAAATGCCAGTGATTTCTAATGATGGAACCAATTTTAGATGTGCCAGAGTCATATGGAACAATAAATGGTATGACTTTTTTATTATTTTTGTTGTAGTTGTTAGGCCCTTTGGGCTTATCTTGCTGGGACAAGAGGTCTGCCTGGGTGGTACCTAGTAATCTATTAAATTGTGATTTAATCTCTGTGGTATCATAGCCCCGTCTAATCAGGTTTGATTCTAGCTCTTTGAGGTGTTTGCCAAGTTTCCTATCATCAGTAATTAGCCTTCTATACCGAAGAGCTTAATGATGCCGAAGAACCAAACCGAAGAACGCAAGAATCATATTGCATCATATCATGCATGGCCTAAGTGAATTTATACGGAAAATGAAGCTGAAATTTCACTTCCATCATCATCCTACAAATCCCGGACGCGGGACTGCAAGGAGCTCCCACGGGAAAGGGAGATACTAGAATTAAAGCTCCGAAATGTCTCCCGTGGGTTTCTAGCTGAGGAGTTGCTATGACAACGAATAAACTGTTACACTATCTCAGAAGAATGGGACTTACACACTATCCCAGTGCCCTACATGCCTACACACGAGCACACAAGCAGCCAAGTGGATTGGGAATGGTCAAGCATTCAAGAAGAAGGTATTACTCTTTCTATCAATATTATGGTTTACTATCTATTGTCTTTCACGATATTATCATTTCATTTTATTTTCATACTCCCCCTGTCCTGTCCAAAAAAAATAACCAACACAGGTCAAAATTATGTCACAACTGACAAATGTATTTTGGTGAACCGAAGAACGGAAATATGATGCAAAAAATTAATTGCGCATAAACTTTATACCAAGATTTAGTCCAAACAGTGTTTTAGTTTCACCAATACCGTTAAGTCCTCAATTAAGCCCCAACTGTTGAATAAGCCCCCCTTGAATGAGCCCCAACCTTGGAGCTGATTTTAGAAAATAAACCCCCACCCTCAGCCCCCATGGGGGTATTGGAATTCCATACGAAACTGACTTCTATTTGTTCTTATACATTCATGGCCTGGGAAGATAGTGCTGATAATTGACATACCAAAATATTAATCTCTTTGTTTGGAAAACCTCCTCAAAATACTGCATGATAAATAGCCCATATCTGTTGCAAAAACATTTTTCAATCATTTGCCTTACAATTGCAATAAGTCTCTTTCCTCAAATAGCGCTCACTTTGAATAAGCCCCATATCAAAAAATAATTTTTACAAGTAAGCCTGCAGGGGCTTACTGCTTGAGGAGTAACGATATGCTAAGTATTCCGTGTTCCTTTTTTTTGAGCAAATGGCTACCAAAGTGTTGCTATTTTCTCAGCAGATTCCTTCCTTTTCCTTACTTCTGTAAGATTGTAAGAGAAAGCACTAAATGGTCTTGGAAGCTTAGAATTTTTTTACTTTGTTCCTAATTTTGAATAATTAGAGTCCCAAAGTTATTGTGTGCTAACCATTTTCTTGAGAAAATCTTAAAATAGCTCATGAATAGCTGAAGAATTTGTGCTAAGAGTATTCTCAAGTGTTCTTGGAAAATGCTTGTCATGTTGCTTGACTTGTGAGAAGTTTCATTTTGTCCTCCTTTTATATCTCGTTACTTGCTGAGTTTCTTTCACGCATCTGCGCAGAAGTGAGAAAACAAAAGGCAAAAAACTCTTTAGCTGTCTAAAGATGAAATGCGGAGATATGAAACTCAGACTTTTGACAAGTCATGTTAATGTGCAAAGGGCCTGCAATGTAAGAGCAGCTTTGTAAAAGGGTACAAAGTACAACATTTTGAAGCATAGTATGTGAACCATTTCTTTGGAAATTAAGTTAGACTGAACATTACCAACAACTCAAATTCTATTAAAATGATATTAACCCTATTTTACCCGGGGGGGGGGCCATTATGGCCCCCCCACTTGAATCATGAACTATAGCTCTTAGCTGGAAGGAGATGGAATACTGAAACTTACCGACTTTTACTAAAATTTAATTGGCTATCAAATTTTAAATGTTTCATTGTCATAAATGTAGTCACGTGACGAGAACAATCCCTTATTTGGAGAGTGGTAACAAAGAAAATCACAAAAACCTTAATAATTCCTTTGTTTTATATCTAATTGTAACAAAATTGGTACCAATCGATTGATCTTTGAAAGAGCTTTCATTTGATATATATTTTGTTCATATTTGCTTACATCAGCAAAAAATAATGTCTATGACGTCACTCATATTGATGACGTCATATTTATAATGAATAATGATAATTTTTTTAAAATTTGCTTTTGATGGATAGACTATAACATTTTTTATATATTTATCCTATTTTTCAAAGTTTTAATCATTAAAATCCAAAATTATTAGCGCTTTCCTGTTTTCAGTACTGAAGCTTATGTGTGACCACTTGCCACTTTTTGGTTGCCTAGCAACGAACCGCGTGATCAATTACAACCAAATTCTGTAATTACCCTTTTAATATACATAGGTACTGTTCTTGTAAGTTGCAGCATCATAGGAGTTATAGTTATGGAGATAAACAGGGGGGGCCATAATGGCCCCCCCCCGGGAGAAAACATCAAAAAAGTTGCCCGGGTAAAATAGGGTATTAACAAAAAATGACTATGAAAATTAAAGTATGGTCAGTCCATTGCAGTGCTTGGTTCCGTTGATCTTTTGATTTACTTTCGTAGGGCCTTTGCCTTAGCTATACCTTTGTTCATTTTGAATTTTTGCATCAAACTTTTTGCATGTGAAAATGCTCTTACTCTGACATATAAGTTAATAACACTCATCAATAAGCCAGAAACTAGAGGTTCAGAAGTGCAAGGAATCTCTGCATCTGCAGCAATAGCATTAAAATTGAATATGACATCTGGGTCTTTGTATGACATATCAGAAATGTAACCAGGTTTGGATTATGAGCTTGGTTGGGATCGCTATCATCAGATGTTTTTGCAGCTTTGAGAATTGCCATGCATTGTTGACTCTCAACTGATCTCCATTTTCTTGATTTTTGTAGTTTCCTGTCTAAATTGTGATATACATACCCTCCAAGATAGTGTATTGCTGCTTTTTCAGTTTCAGTCAATGCAGCTGTCTGTTTCTGATGATTAAATTTGTGAAGATTTTTCTTATAGTGGGCAAGTGTACAATTGGCCAATTTCATTGCAAGCAGGGTTGCTGAGTTGCATGTCAATAAAGGAAAGCACAGTTGTGCATGAAGAACTACGTTGGCATAAAAATTAGAATATAATTTCTCAGAGTTGCCATGCTCACATAGTTCAGTGTATATTGGAACAAACTCTTGAAAAAGCTTTGATTCCTGGCCATACACATCATTATGCAATTCTATTTCCTGAATCGTAGAATCTGGGTAACAACCATTTGTTCCTGCAGCCGTTTTTGATGTTTGGATGAGAGTGTTGATTTCTTCAACACTTAAAGTTACAGTTTCTGTTTCATTTGGTCCTGCAGGTGATTCGTTATGTTTCATGGTTGCATGTCTTTTTAATCCAGCTTTGCTCTTGCACACTTTTTGACACTTTGTACATTTATGATCATTAATTTCAGCCTGGAAAAATAGAAAATATTTGCAAATAAGAACTTGATCAATCTGCATCAAGTATGTAAATTGTGATTGTATAGGTGGTACAAATAAAGAGAGTTCTGTTGTTGGGTTCAGAACACAGAATTTGCAGTCATGACCCTGGGTTCATCCATAGTGAATAGGGCGTGGGGGTTGGACCTCTATCTAGCCTAGCAAAACATGACTCACTGTGCTTAAATTTAGCCTAAAAGTTACTAAGCTTAGAGCTTCTAAATGTAGTAATGTTTTTAATGCCTAACGGGTTTCCTTATAGCGAATAAAACAAAACAAAGGTTACTTTGGAAGCATAGGCTAGGTTGGGAGAAGGCTAGTCACCTGAGAGGTCCTACTCCCCAAACTGTGTTAACGCTAAATCTTCTACTTCGGCTTACCTCATCATCAAACTCTTCTTGCAAACTCTCCTCCAACTCGAGAGCTTCAAGGATTGCTTCAAAATTTTCCTCGGATATCTCTGAATTTCCTGTGTTTTGGGAAGTTTTTCGAGAAGATCTGCGCCTTTCGTTGTTTTCAGCCATGATGAAAGTTATCCGTGCCAGGACTGTGCACAGATACTGTCACGTGACTGCTGAATTCAACATGCTTTCGAATCTCATGAAAAATCCTTTGATGTTCGCCGGCCTTCCAGACTATGATGAAAGGCATAGAGTGTTCATCCACACTAAATGTTTTTTGCATTCAAATCTACATATTTGTGAACCAAGGCACCCTGATCCTATAGCGTGGGCGAATGACTTTGTTGTGCAATGGGGATTCTGGACGGGGAGCAGTAGCGGCAGCAATTGTTGTTGTTGTTGTTCCCTTGGCCGGGGTTGCTGTTGTTCAGCGTCATGCGCCTATGCTGGCCTGACATCCAACGTGAAACAGGCCCCAGTATTTGCCAGTAAATAATTGTTTATGTGTAGCTTCTTGTAATTGTATATTTAATTGTAATTCAGTTGCATTTTCTTTATGTAATGGCCATGGGGTAGTCATTGTATTTTGCTCCCTGTGGTATCGTCCCTGTAGTGTTGTATAGTAGTATGTTAATTAGAAAGCATAGTAGATTGTAACATGCATTGTAAAATTTTAGATGAATAAAAAAAAAACACACATTGGCTTGTATGGATCTTGATGCATTGGTAGGTTGCATCACTGGAAAACAGAACAAGCAAAATGTGGTCATAATTGACGAAGCAAAGCTAGAGCACTTTGGCCAAGAGAAATTCAAAGAGTTCTACGAGTATGTTTGCTCTCAAGACCATGTGCAACAGCTGGCAGAGCACAAAGAATTGAATCTTGAACCCACTTTGTCTTATGTTATTTACAGGAAGCTAAAGGAGACCTTGAAGATGCTGATTTGGGACCCAAGGTTAATTGATACATTGGCAAAGTGTCTCAAAGTGATCAATAAAGATGGGAGAACCAAGCTGTTAAGCAGATACATTGATGACAAGGATGCTCGCACAGCTGTGTCTGTAAGGGATGAATTGGGAATGCTGAAGAGATTTCAAATGTGCGAGACACCAAAGAAAAGAGGTAGTTTCTTCTTCCCAAATACCTATGAGGTGCAGTTTTCAAAAGCCAATTTTAATGTTTTCATCTGCAAAGAAAAACCTAATCAAGGAGATGTACAACAATGCAGAGCTGGATGATAAGCTTGGAGTTGAAATGATTATCTGTATTGATGTAAGTTTAGCCAAAGGTGGTACGGAATCAGTTGTGGAGAGTTGTTATTCCTCAATGAAAGCACAGACAATGTATGGTGGCCAGAACAATGAAATTATTGCTCTAATGACGAAGTTAGATTGGTTACTTCCTCCTGTACTCCAGGCTGACAAACTCGTCAGTGGCACTGCTCAAGTATATTTGAATGGAGACAAGTTTAAGAATTACCAAGGACACAAGTGGCCTACAATTGGAGACAGACGTCACGAAACATACAAAACGTCAAAGGTTGTTGACAGGATCGCCCATTCAGAGACCTCTTTGCCTTTCTTGTGTTGACTTGTCACTTGCCATCAATTTAACTGGCATTTTTTCTCGGGTTGCAACGTCCATATAAACATCCCTTGTCAGTTTCCTGCAATAACAGATGTGATCAAATGTATAGAAACCTCAAAAACTGTAGTGAAGTAAAGTATATCGATGCCTATATGAAAGATCTACAGTGGCCCACAGGTGTCACTGCAAAACTTACTTTCTCACGGCAAAACTTTCTTTCTCATGGCAAAACATTCTTTCTCACGGCAAAACATTCTTTCTCACGGCAAAACTTACTTTCTCATGGCAAAACTTTCTTTCTCACGGCAAAACGTACTTACTTACTTACTTGCTCAATATTCAATAGACCCATTTACGGTGAGCAGAGCATGCTGGGTAATAGGGGCAAACTTCGAGTTTTCGACACCACGCCGCAATAAATTTCGTTTTCGAGATTCGGTCGGCAGGCGGCATTAATCTGCTTGATACGCCGGAGTGAGTGAACCTATAACACTGGAAATTACATAGGACTTACCAGGTTATCCAAGGTTTGTATTTCAATTATTTTTTCTATGTTTATTTATCCACAAAAGCTGTGCATCCTCCACAAATAGCTGGCGGTCATCCAAACAAACACAAAATGGCGGCCTACGCACTCTGACCGCAACGGCCATTTCGTCTTGTGTTTCCTTTGATCGATAATCAAATCTATTCAAATCCAAAACGAAGGCTCTTTGTGTGCCAAACTGCAATTTCTCCAAGTTTGAACATCGTATCTTTCTCCATTTGAGTGCAAGACTCGAGACAAGACTGTCGACGATCGTGTCGCAACTTTGTAGCGGGCTTGTGTGAGTATCTGAGGATGGACTTGTAGAAAGCGCGCGAAAAAACAACTTCAGGCGAAGGACGGGGGAGCACTAATCATCTTCATAATAATTGGAAATTTCCCGCTAAATCTTGATACAAATAAAGTAATTTGCATAAACAGCTGAGTTCTTTGTAAATGTGAATATCAGCTGATTATGCAAAGAAGTATGCCCGCTATTCAAAATGAAGTAAAGAGATTGTAAGACGAAAATGGATGGGGCTGTTAGGATGCACTATGATGACTTTCTTTGTCTGAGTTTAGAGGAGCTAAAATTCTATTTACGACAGCGAGGTCACATTGTTTCTGGCAGTAAGAAAGACTTGGCAGCAAGAGCACTTGTTTGTTTTGAAAGTGGTGAAACTCCAACAAATTTTGTTCTGTTGGAGAAAGAGGCAAAGAAAGAATATGATGCTCTTCTCCAGTTAGGGCCGTAGGAAGCATCTTGAACTTGGAGGGGCACAACACTTCAAGGGCACTTTTTTCAGTAAGCTAAAGGGGCATTTCCTGGAGCAAAAAGGGCACTTCTTTGTTTATTTCAAAATCTTGGGGGGGGCACGTGCCCCCAGTGCCCCCGGTTCCTATGTCTCTGTCTCCAGTCATTTTCTATGAAAGATCCTTTGAAAGACAAGAACTGGATTGATGATATCAAACAATGGCCCCCTGTCAACATTGGTAAAATTTTCCAATACATTTTGGACAGTAAAGCTTTTGAAGCCGACTATGTTGGACAGTACAAAGTGAAGAAGGCATTTTCATATTTTAACAGTGGCTTTGTGTCACAAATTGTCTTGCAAAACCAGTCCGTCAACAATGAGACAAGAATAGTTTTAAAGTCTTTTGTCTTCCCATCTCAAAAAGTTTCAAGTGCAAGTCACACAGTTTGGGTCCTCCTTAACAAGTCAGGAGATGTTATGACTGCCTACTGCAGTTGTACTGCTGGCCTGTCAAGATGCTGCAATCATGTTATTGCAGTGTTATATAAAATTGAGTATGCAGTAACATCTGGAATGACAAGCCCTTCGTGCACAGAAGTAAAATGTGGTTTTAATGACAGGTCCAAGAAAGTCATCAAGGGGTGCAAGATAAAGAGCATGAATATTGAGAAACATGCTGTTGGGGCGATGCCAAAGAAACAATCTTTGAATTCCCAAGCAAAAAGGCCACCAGAAATCATGCAAGTGAAATAAATCAAGATTNTTTCAAGTGCAAGTCACACAGTTTGGGTCCTCCTTAACAAGTCAGGAGATGTTATGACTGCCTACTGCAGTTGTACTGCTGGCCTGTCAAGATGCTGCAATCATGTTATTGCAGTGTTATATAAAATTGAGTATGCAGTAACATCTGGAATGACAAGCCCTTCGTGCACAGAAGTAAAATGTGGTTTTAATGACAGGTCCAAGAAAGTCATCAAGGGGTGCAAGATAAAGAGCATGAATATTGAGAAACATGCTGTTGGGGCGATGCCAAAGAAACAATCTTTGAATTCCCAAGCAAAAAGGTCATTTGACCCCAGAAATCATGCAAGTGAAATAAATCAAGATTTATTTTTTGAAAGATTGGAAGAGATTAAGCCAACAGCTGGTATTTTGCTATGTGTCCCTAAGAAAGAAGATGACCAATGCCCCCCTTCTCTCCCTGAAATTGCTGAAACACTAGCTAATGATATAAAAATGTTGCCATATGAGTTAGTTGTCCACTCCTTTATGGAAAAGCTAACATTCTCTGCCACACAACTTGAAGAATTAGAAAAACTCTCAAGGTCTCAGTCACTCTCCAAAACATGGTTTAGTCAAAGAGTAGGAAGACTGACATCGTCAAATCACCATGATGCGAAGGTAAAGATTGACAGCATCCTGAGACAGAAAAAGAATGTTGTGTTGACACCTCTCCTTGTAACCGTATTGGGCTGTGGGCCAAGCTTAAAAAGTATCCCTTCTATACGATGGGGAAACGCAAATGAGGATAAGGCTGCAAATGAATTCTTCAAGCAGATAGTAAAATCACATGATTCTCCGCGATTGTATTCATCTGGTCTATTTGTCTATCCTCAGATGCCATTCATAGATGCAAGTCCAGACAGAATAATGTCTTGTAAATGTTGTTCAAGGTATGGCATAGAAATAAAATGTCCATACATCTTAAGAAATCAATCTTTTGAAGAAGCATGGAAAGATCTTGGTTTTATTGAAGAAGTTGATGGTAAACGCCAGCTGAAAAGAAATCACAAGTATTTTGCTCAAGTGCAGGGACAAATAGGTTGTGCTGGATATGCAAATTCTTTCTTTGTTGTTTGGGACCCAGTTTCTCCTGTTCCTTACATTGAAGAAATTGCATTTGATAGGCTGTTTTGGGATGAAATGGTGAAAAGTCTCTCAATCTTCTTCAAGCAATATGTTCTGAAGTATCTTGTTGGCATTTGCAGTCTTAAATTTTGTGGCCACTGTGGCAAGTACCTGTTAACAGATGATGAAATTTCTGGTGCAAATACAAGCCAAGCAAGGTTTGAATGTGCTATTTGTAACACTCAATTTCATAGAAAATGTTCAAATGAAATAGACGGTTTTTGTGAAGGGTGCACAGCTAAAAACATTGACGAAGACATAATTGTTTGCTAACTTTAAAATATTTTACACATAGTTGATATTAAATTGTTCTAAAAGTTTAAGAACGGGATAACAGTAAAGTACGTGTCAACTGAGCTACAGTAAAAATGCACTTTCAACAATTCAATTTTCAACATTTAGAGTATTGAGATAATACACATGCAGGATCATCCATAAGGATTAATCTTTTGCGAGACTAAGACCCCGTTTACACGATGTCGGTAGCATGCCGGCATGACATGACACCGGCATGAAACCATGCCGGCATGTGTTAATCTGTGATATTTTCTCGCTCCGTTTACACGATGCCGGCATGATATCATGCCGCTTTGGTAAGACAATGGCTGTGACGTTACGTGATTGTTTTATTGTGCGCTTGCGCATTGATTCTCAAAAAGGCGCCAAAACATGTGGTAAACAAAGAGCCAAATCACAATATCAAATCGAACTCAAAGCCACGAGCAAACGTTCACAAACTTTCATCCGAAGCAACAAGCGAAGATTGATCAAAAGAAAGAACGACAATGCCACCAAAGAAGAAGACTAAGACGAATGAGGGCGAAGACAAGGCTGCTTCTTTTACATGGACTGACGAGGAGATTGAGTTGCTCCTTGACGTTATTCGTCACTACAAATCAGACAAGGAAGGACGAGGTTTTGACTGGCAATCAGTGAAAACAAAGTACGATGACCTTCGAGACATTTTTATCGAACGATACCCTACTGAAGGACCTGCTAGCTGTCTNCAGCATCCTGAGACAGAAAAAGAATGTTGTGTTGACACCTCTTCTTGTAACCGTATTGGGCTGTGGGCCAAGCTTAAAAAGTATCCCTTCTATACGATGGGGAAACGCAAATGAGGATAAGGCTGCAAATGAATTCTTCAAGCAGATAGTAAAATCACATGATTCTCCGCGATTGTATTCATCTGGTCTATTTGTCTATCCTCAGATGCCATTCATAGCTGCGAGTCCAGACAGAATAATGTCTTGTAAATGTTGTCCAAGGTATGGCATAGAAATAAAATGTCCATACATCTTAAGAAATCAATCTTTTGAAGAAGCATGGAAAGATCTTGGTTTTATTGAAGAAGTTGATGGTAAACGCCAGCTGAAAAGAAATCACAAGTATTTTGCTCAAGTGCAGGGACAAATGGGTTGTGCTGGATATGCAAATTCTTTCTTTGTTGTGTGGGACCCAGTTTCTCCTGTTCCTTACATTGAAGAAATTGCATTTGATAGGCTGTTTTGGGATGAAATGGTGAAAAGTCTCTCAATCTTCTTCAAGCAATATGTTCTGAAGTATCTTGTTGGCATTTGCAGTCTTAAATTTTGTGGCCACTGTGGCAAGTACCTGTTAACAGATGAGGAAATTTCTGGTGCAAATACAAGCCAAGCAAAGTTTGAATGTGCTATTTATAACACTCAATTTCATAGAAAATGTTCAAATGAAATAAACGGTTTTTGTGAAGGGTGCACAGCTAAAAACATTGATGAAGACATACCTATTTGCTAACTTTAAAATGTTTTACACATAGTTGATATTAAATTGTTCTAAAAGTTTAAGAATGGGATAACAGTAAAGTACGTGTCAACTGAGCTACAGTAAAAATGCACTTTCAACAATTCAATTTTCAACATTTAGAGTATTGAGATAATACACATGCAGGATCTTCCATAAGGATTAATCTTTTGCAAGACTAAACTAGTCAAATTGAGCAATTCTTTCAGAGTGGGAATAGAACAGTATCTTTTCTTTGTTTATCCATGTTGCTCATACAAAGTGCTAGACATGACCAAATTTAGCAAAATAGTATCAGCAACAAAAAGGTATGAATGTTTTTACTACCATTTAGGGCTTTGATTTGGGGAATTTTATAAAAAAGTTGTCATGAAACTATCAATGTTGTTTTGAAGAAATACAAGCCTTGCGCATATTAACGTGGTTTTCCTGCCAAAGAATTCTCAAGAATTCTTAAAAGTTACAGTCTTTTATATATATGGCTCAAGAATTCTTATCATAATGTGAAGAATTCTAAAAAATTCTTACGAATTCTTTGCCATGTTAATGTGTGCGAGGCCTGTATTGTATTGTGTAGTAAGTGGTCCCTTTTCATGCAAAGTCAAAGTTCAGAATCTTGCAATAACCCTCTGATATTCTTGAGAAACTCTCAAAAACAACATTATCTTACATTAGCTTACTTACTGTATTCAATAGCATTACAACTGTTCCTTGTGGAGTGTCATGCCTTCCTGTTTCAACTCTATTTGTAACAGGAGTGTTACTATTAAAGATATATATTTTGTTCATTGAGATAAGTTAGACATCCATTGATCAGTGTCAGTCTGTTCATTAAATTTATCAACAAAATTTGTTCATCAACCACATTGCTAATCATTTCTGTTTTTTTACATCAGGTAGGTCCCAGTGGACACTATTCTTGTTGGCCCCGTTTTTGAGCAGCTCATAGACCACGAAAGAGCTTTAACTGTAAAAACCATATTCCAAAAATTTATTTTTCTTTGTTTGCATGATAAAGAGCACGCAGTAGCATTTTTAGGCACACAGTATAATGGCTTATCAGACAATGAACTGAGAATCGTTGATAACTTTAGTGAACAGACAGTAACTGTTTCCTTGTTAGAGTTGACAATCATGGTACTTAACTTAATCTTTGGTTTCTATTATTAATTGTTTCACACACAGTTTGACAATTTCTATCCTATTGAATTGTTCATTTGCAAGAAGATAAACCAGTTACAAAATAAATTGCGACGTCAAAGTAGCTTTTCTAGCCTTTTTGAATCTGCTCTGGTTCCTTTTTGCAAGCTTTTTCTTTTTTTAAAATGTAGGTACATGGTGAAAAGTACTCAAGGTTCAGTTAAAGTTCCTAATCATAAAAAGAAGGACTAAACACACAGAGGTTCTGAAAGATTCGTCAGCAAACAGCAAGTTAGAAGAATGTCATCAAATATTGGAAGGAATGTCATTGGAAGTTCATTCTTCAGGATTTTGAAGTTCTTAATTCTGCCAATGGCATTCTCCACATAAATTCTCGCATTTGCAATTCTGGATGTTTTGCGAGTATTTCGCTTGCTGACTTAGCAGATGGAGGGATGGTCAAAGAGCATTGACGAAAAGCTAGCAAATCTACAATCTTGAATCCTCTGTCTGCCATCAAGTAATCACAAGGACGTAGCCTATCCAAAAACCCACTATCTTTAACGATAAGCTTATCACTGCATCGTCCACCATAGCTGTCGGACACATAATTAAGAACGCCCTTTGGGGTTATCGAAATTAGAGCTTTGACAGTGCAATGGTGCTTGTACTCACTCCAAAGCATGGCTTGGTTTTCAAGGCTGGAGGGTGTCTCAACAAAGAATTCAGTGCAATCGATTATAGACTTGCCCCAAGTCTATTCCATGAAGTCCTTCCGACTGATCCCTTTCCCATAGTTCCCGGATCCGCCATTCCGTTACAAAGTGGAAAGAGAGAGAGGAATAGACTTGTATAATCCGTTGCTTATGAATTATTAATGAGATAGATCTTTTGTTTTATAATTGGCAGCGGACAGGATCCTGTCCGCCGTCGGCATTCTTAGATGTCTTGAAGTGGCCAATCAGCGTCATAATTGCACAAAAGGCTTATCCCTTGGTATCTGAGACAGAAAATTGTAACGGGGTTACCTGATGCCTCTCTTTATTTCTAATTCAATAGTTTAGATAACGATCTGTGTTTAGTCTCTTTCCGTTGTCATAAATATCAGCTGAAGGTAAAATCAACTAATATGTTTTATGGAATGCATAAAGATCTAGTTTGGAAATGAATTATTGTAATTTGATAAAAATCAGTCATTGTTACTTCAAAAGAAACCACTATTACTGTTCGAGGTGGCACATTTACAGCTTCAGCATTGCGATATTCAAAGGTTTTCAACTTATTGTGTTTCAAACTGTTTTCAAACTATTCCTGGCATGGTTCGTTTCATCACTGCGACCATCATTCAACTGCGAATATGCAATCGATGTAGTTAACTATTGGACTGTTAGAAGCATTTCACTCAGAGCATGGCACAAATGTAACATGTCCAAATATCGTTACAGTAGGATTTAGAAGCAAATTACTCTTTAGCGAAGCAATACCGGACAAGCATGTTCTATCTTACAGTTCTATTGCGGAATGTTGACTGTGAAAGTGGAGAAATACTATGAAATAAGAGAAATATACTTTACAATATTTTGAATTCGGAATAACAAAATCAAAGATTTCAAGGTAGAACAATATCCAGCTTAAAATTCTGGACTCGTTGCAATGTAAAACGGGCAAAAAGTTATCTTGAATAGATTTCGTATAAAAAACGCTGACTTCATCAAAGAAACGACAAGATATTAAGAAAATATTAAAGAAATAACAAGATATCAGGGCTATGAAGATAATTTACAAGGCACATAACACTGTATTGAGATTCCTTTCAAAATATTTGCCGCGACATACGCTCAACGAACTGTATAAACTCTATGTTCGACCGCATTTGGATTATGGTGACATAATATATCACATTCCAC
>REGM01000254.1:140361-159615 GCA_004194415.1 Aurelia aurita | reverse complement strand
GGGTTGCCATTTGGCCGTTTTGACGGCCAAATTTCTCGATTCTGGTCGTTTTTCATAACCCTTGGCCGCCAAAAAATGTTTTGGCCGAAAAAGCAAAAGTTGGCCGAATTTTGGCCGTAAGTAGAAAAACAATGTAAAAACAAAAGAAACAACTATTTTTGTACAAATAATGCTCAACATTATATTCAAAATGTCAAAATTGAAAGTGAAGAAACGAGAAACAAAATAAAAAGTAGTAAGAAATTTCAAATAAAAAGATGAATTAGTTGTTTTAGCATATAAAGCCATTTTCGATAACATTATTACTGGACAAGATTGGCCGGAATTTGGCTGTTTTTGAATAGTTTGTTTGGTTGGCCGAAATTGGCCGCGAAGCATAAAACTTTTGGCCGCAGACCATTTCAGACATCTGGCAACCCTGAGCATATGAGAGAATGTGTAAGGCAGAAAATAAGAAAGGGCAACCAGTTAGTCAAGATTGTACAGTGATCACAACATGTTTATAAAAGTGAGATAAACTGTTTTGGAAATATGCAATGCAAAAGGTTTCTTAAGTTTGCAACTGCAACAGCTGACTTTTTGTTTGTGAAGAAAAATACAAAAACGTAAAAAATCCCTAAAAATCTTGTTGTTTTAAAAAATCTCTTGCGCCTTTTCGGAAGAGCGATACACCCATCAAAATGAATGAGAACTTCCTGCCTTTCTTGTTCTCATTCCTCCCAAGAAGGTATGCTGTAGATCCGTTTGATAAGCTAGGGTGTATGTGAATTGAATAAAAAAGTTATTTTTCATCTTAGGTTTTATCGTCAATGATGCCCCGATGCAAAGAACAGCAGATGAGCAGGAACTATATATTTTGTTTGAGAATTTGTTGGCCGAAAAATTTGGTCTTGTCAACTAGGAGCTGGAGGAGAAAAAGTAAGTCTACGCAGTACCAAATACGCGAACTGCCGTTATTTTGACGGCTACTGGATCTTTTGCTTGAAAAGATTTGTTCACCTGTCAGAAATAATGTTACTAAAAGATTACGAATATCTTTCATATTGCTATCTTATGGTTTTATTTTGGTGCATTTACTGAAGTTTTTTTTAACTCTGTCTAATCGTTTCCATGAACAGTAGGGTACCACAAAACCCCCAAAAGCGTCCCAAAGCCCCTTAGCCAAGGAAATTCTAGCTTTATGCTTTATACTTTATGCCAAACTACTCTATTCTAGATTCAAAGTAATGATGGGGATGGGCAACAGTTTGGTGGAGCTACGATTAGCCAATGGACAGACATTAAATGCAGAAACTCTCCATCGGCAATTTGGAACTAAAGTTGTTTGGCTGCTTCCTACGAAATCTTTACAGGTGACTATAATTTTCATTCAACATCTCATTTTATAACTGCAGATAATTTAGAATAATTAGAATCATTTAGCTTGCAAGTTTTACTATGCTATTAGACTGATTTAAATGGTCATAGATTTCGCTGTTGATAGACCGATGGACCCTCAAACCCTCAAACTAAACAAGCTAAGCTAAACTCAGTTCGAGCAAACCCTTCAATTCAATCTAATTAAAATTTTGAAAAATAAGCAGTTCTGTTGTTGTTGTTACTTTTTTTGCAATAACAGAGATAATGTAATGAGTCTACCATGATATACTACGTGGTTCTACACGTATTTTCCTTTATAAGAAACAGCTTATATAAGAAACAGTAGGCTCGATTTTTCAAAAGTTAAGATAGGAAACAATCGCAATCAATCCAAGATCTGCATTACTTTCGGTAAATACACGTATTTTTTTATAAGAAACTGCCCATAAGAAACTCCAGACTCTCAGATCGCCAAAAAAGTAAGGAACTCCAGCAGGTTTTTCTTTATTCTCGGCTGTTTCCTGTATCANTTCTTTTGAAATTGGTAATAGTGTCCCTCAAAGTTTTCTTAGAAAAATGAGATGTCAATCATATTGCGCATCTCTAGACAACAAAAACAACAGGAGATTGATAGTAATAACCCAATAAAGAAGTCACGTTTCTATTCGCATCTCAATATTTTTTTGTGTAGATGAAAAATACCGCATTTGGGGAGGAGAACAAGTAAATGGCATCATTATCCTTTTCGACATCTTTAAAGATGAGCAACTTTCTAATTATATCAAACAGTGTTAGCGTCACATTTTAATATCCAGATGCTCTTCCTTCTCGGAGAATAATGATTGGGAGAACCTTTTGCAAATGGTTTATGTATCTCCGGCAAAGCGATGGGGTTACAGTGCTCCAAACTTGCTTTACTGCTCCTATCAAGGGCTGTAGGAAGATACTAAAAACCCGATTAAAGCGACATACCTTCAGTTCTTTGTTAGCTTTAAAGTATTCTTTACATCCATATTATGTTAAAACCATGGTTGTCATTCTTTTGTATTGACCTGCTATCGAATCCTAATCGAAATTGCCAGCGTCGCTGCAACAAACTTCTAACCGCCATTGCCATGTGAGTTTAGGCCCAACTAACGAATGCGCCTCCAGGAGGGAACGAAAAATGAGAAGGAAAGAGAAAGATAACGGGGTAAGCCACTAGGCCTTTCAACACTGAAGCCTCGCAGCAGAGACCTCGTAACACTGACTATTGTTCTTTCTTACCCCTCATCTCCCTGTATTTGAGGCTAGGACGTGGGTAAACATATTGACAACAAAGGCCACGATATCTTTAAGGTCATACAAAATGGCTGGTAAAGCTATACTTTGAATTTCATTTAAACGATTTAAAAAAGAAGAGTGTGCTCTTGTATCACCTCCGTGTATGTTTGGGAAGCAGAAGGTGGACTGGTAGCCGTCGCTTCAAGTAGTGATGAACAACATTCTGGTCATTGCCCCAATCCAAAGCCCTACTCTGTGGAATCTATCGGCCTTCTCTGGTTCATCTGCTTTCTCGCCATAGGTTCAACACTGGGCTTCCCAATTATAGAACGAGGGATATCACGGAAATAGATCCTTCCAGAAATGAATTTAAAAATAAATTTACTCGGCACGCCTCAATAAAATACACCTTTTTTTCACGAGAAACTATTTTAGGATGGCCAACAACTTTAGAAACTCTAGTACCAAGTTGGGAAAAAGCTAAGAAACTTTTAAAAGCTAAATTCGAAGATTTTATGGTAAATACGAAAACTTTTAGTACTAAAATGTGAAAATCTTCATGTTAAATTAAGATACTTTTAACACTATAGCCTAATGATGCAAGTTTCTGAAGAAAAACAAAAACATGAATGGAGAAGGTCTTCAGGTCATAGGGCCAACTCTGCATTAAACGTAATGAAACCCGATCCGAAGGGGTACAATAATATTTTATGTGGTACAATAATAATAGCTGTGAAACAATAATAATTTATCAGTTATTGTGAAAAGACAATTGACGATTTACGAAAAATAGCAGTGAAGATACCTCTATGACAGCACAGTCATCATCCAGAGCGGTAGAAGAGTTAATTGGATAATATGGTGGGCAATATTTTGCCCTATCAGCACGAACTATTAGCGACTTCTTCCGAGGAGTGAAAGAGTCTGATGAAAAACGATGGCGGCGAGAGGGTCGAACCTGAAGACGAACCTGAATGTCGAACCTGAAGACGTACGACCTTATCAGTTTCGAGATAAAAACAACAGAGACGTTGCAATCAACCAGTGGTGAGTTTCAATCTTTTCTTATCTATTTACCTCGATCGTTTAACATTCATTTTGAGGGTTTCAAATCAGCAGTCCTCAATTTCTGCCCTGAACAGTGTAGTTAGTGTAGGCCACTGTTGGTATTGGGTGGGCTGTGTGAAGATAGACCTACCTAACAATACGGGAATGATGATAGCTTCTGTTTCTTATCTGCTACGTGCCAGTGTGGCAAATGCAACACTGGGTTATTGTCTTCTGCAAGGGAATGCCGTTGTTGTAGAGAAGTTTGTAACGCCTAACGGTGTGTATATGGCAAGGTATTTTAGGTCACTTTTGCTACCACTTCTTGTGTGTTTCTTGCATTGTTAATGCCCTAAGTGTAGAGTTCATTTATTTTTGTTGGAAGGGCTCCCAAATTACCAAATTACTTATTGTAAGATCTCAAAACAAATAATAACATAATTGATACTCAAAACAAATCTTAAATTGTATTTTTTCTGCTATTGTAGGTACATTCGTGCTGTTGCTTACAGTGGCTTATACTGTGTAGTTTTGGCTACCTAGGATGGGGTAACTTGAGCCCACTTACTGCAATTGCTTTCGATACGTTATTTAGAGCCGCAAATAAATGAAATATCTGATGGATAGAAATTGTGATCTTTCATGATTCACTCAAGTACTTTCAAGATATGTTTCACAATCCAGTTTCTTTCGTCGGAGGTTCTTCGAATTGCAAGGGTTCAGTACGCAGTCTGTACGTCACTTGCTTCCTTCGTTCATCTGTGTAAACCACCTGACGTCACAGAGGTCTAGTACCAAGCATCCTGACCGCGCTCAATCACCGCCATGATTTGAATGAAAATTCGCTTTTCGTTTTCAAGAAAACTACGAGGAATATGAAACTGAAACCAAGAAAAATGAAATCGACGATATCAATTTGTTCGAAATGCATAAAAAAAATTTCGATTCATATACACTTTAAGTTCTTGAAATCAATCAATATATACATTATATATTTATGCTATAAATATTTATTCAGACTGTGTCATAAGTGTGCATATGTAACAAGTAGATGAGAATGTAAGTTGTAATATGTAGTACAGTAAATCCCCGCGTATAAGAACCTACTTTGTTCAGGGCCAGGCTGAATTAGGTTCTTATTTGAAAGGTACTTAGATTAACTTCAGGGTATAAAGGTTCTTATTCAAAAGGTCCCTTATGAAAATTTTTAGGAGTCATCAACAAGAGATTTTCAACCCTATTATTTGCATTTAGCAATGTTATTAATGACCTAATAACAAATTCTAGGCTTAGAATCTTGACAGAAATGTATGCCATTATTAAAAAGGAGGGGAGGAGGTTCAGACTTTAACAGCTAAACAGGGACAAGCATCAATTTAATAAGGACCATAGAAAAATCAACTGTATTACCCTTGTAATAAGAACATCCTTTTTTATCAAACTGAAACAGTTCTTAATTACAAGGTGCATAATTTAGGAAAAACAGCCTACAGGTTCTTATTTTTGTAGGTTCTTATACGCGGGGATTTACTGTACCCTGTAGTACAACCTGAAATATTTACATACAGTATATATAGCAATTGATATAAAAGAACTTAGGCTCTGCAGTTATTTTTGATCAAATAAATATGTTTAAAATTAGTTGAATATTTCAAATGTTCTTCAATTTTGTTGATATCTTTGCATTCAATGCATATCTATATGAAAACAATGCTCTTGCATACATGTGTTTATTCTTGAAGTCAGTCTCGATGTGTGTTGGCAATCGTAGGCCCTGATAATCCTGCCAAATTGATCCACTGCGCAGCCGTGGCTGAAGGAGAAGGTCTAGTGTTGTCTGCATTTTGTCAACAAAATTTTTGGATTGCTCACTATTTTGACTTGGGCTACGGTAAACAGCTACAAGAAAGATTTTCTTCCTTGCAATGGTAATTTCTGAAACAATGATTTCTTGAAGCAGTTTGAAGTACAAGCAGTTTGAAGTACAAACCTACACATGCAATTGATATATTTGGTTGCAGGCTACCTTCACATCCAGCGTACATTTTCCATTTTCCAGCAGCGGAGGGATATTAGAAACTTTTTTCTTGTTGATTAACCCTAATTTAACCGGGGAGGGGGGGTGTTTTCCACCCCCCTGTCGGTTTTTTGCAGAGCATTTATTAACGGTATGAGCTATGACTCTCTAAGTTCCTGACAACTACTAATTATCTATTAGCTACATTTTGACAATAAAATTTTTGAACAATGGGAGTCACGTGACAGATGACAATACCATATTTGGAAGATGGTATTGACAAAATAAATGTTTTTGATATTTTTACAACCAGAATTAGTTTAAAATGTTGATTATTATACCTTAAAAGAATCACCAAACAAAGAGCTTTCATTTGTTATCAAGAACAATGGAATTTTCTGACATCAGCATTTTTAAATGATGACGTCACATGTGCCGCCATTTTGGGTCAATTTTGCAAAATTTGAAGCTTTTTCAAGCGGAAGTTGTAGATAGTGCATAGACTTGCGTCTTGTAATACATTTACAGTATTTTTAGCAAGTTTTGTATCAATTTTTGGTCGTAAAACGCACTTCGTGACTGTGACGTCATCAATATTTGTCATTTTCTTCAATATAATACGGCAAATAAGATGAAAAGAAGCGAATTATATGATATTGTTTCCGTTTTTAGAACGAATTAGCTGGAGAAACTTATATTTTGACATTTTTCAACATTATGACGTCATAGTGACGTCATCTAATGAGATGGCCACACCCAAAACTGCCAATCATTAAAGAATGGTTGGTACTACGCCCTTGCCAAGTTTGAATGATTTCCCATTAGCCTAAGGCGATTGATAGAGGGGGGTGGAAAGCCCCCCCTGGCTATATTAGTTCAAAAAAAAGCCCAGTTAAATTAGGGTTAATCTGTTAAGAGTTGTCCAGTATGATTTGATACCTTGGTTGGGATCAGACAATTTTCTACCCAAATTCAAATAATAACTTTCTTTTGCACGAATAATCATTTTGGAAGTTTCATTTCGAGTTTCCTTGACTTGGTTCCAGTCCTCTTGCCTCCTTCCACGTTGCACAAACTTTCTATAAACTCTGTGTTTACGTCTGATCGCAGATTTTAGCTCCGGGGTTATCCACGGTGGATCATTATCATTACATTTAATAATTTTGTTTGGTATTTGTGATGAAAGAATAGAATGCAGGGCACTAGTGAAAACCTCCGCCATTTCTTCGGAACCTAGGCCGTTAAATCGCAAGTTCCATTCAACACGGTTAAGTTTATCCCTGATTGTATCGGTGTCAGCTTTTGAATAGTCCCAGATCGTTCTTTTGTAAGGGGGGGAGTGGGTAAAGAAATGTTTAGTTTGACATAAATCAGCTGATGCTGGCAATGTTCATCTAAGGAAGGGTGAACGCAGGATTCCACGAACATGTTGGGTTGATCGGTTATGATGAGGTCAATACAAGACATTCCTTCCCCTTGAATATTGGTGGGTTCATCAATCAACTGGTAAAGGTTATTGATTTCAATTAGCTCATCCAACGCTGTTCCTCGGGGTTTTCAACATCATCATCCCACCACTGAGATGATCTACAATTAAAATCTCCAGTCAAAACCAAAGAATGAGATCCTTCCCTTCGAACCCGATCGAGAGTCATCTGCAGTTTATTAATAAACTCCTCAAATTGCTGGCTGTTTTGGCTAGGACTTCGGTAGACAGTAATAAAAAATATTTTCTTACGCGCTAAAGTTATTTCAGCAACAATCATTTCTTGCAATAATTCGAGATCAGTCCTGCGTTTGATTGGCAAACCTTCTCGGAAATACAAACACACTACCCCAGTTTTTGTATTGCTTGGGTGATCATTACGATAGATTTCTTTACTATAGCCCTCGATGCAGATTTCTTCATTACTGATTGAAGAATCTAACATGGATTCCAAGATCGCAAGAACATCGCATTTGTAAAGTGAATCGTAGGCCTCGATTAGTGGAATTTTGATATTACCTCTAGCACAAATACTATTCAAATTCCAATGAAAAAACTTCAGGCACTTGTTGACTTGAGGACCAGGGTTTGATCGTTAGGATTTGTTTGTTTTAAATAAGTTATACTAGAGGCATGCCATCTGACAACTTTTACTAGTTAATGGGGCCTAAACGTATGCGTGTGAGGCCAGGAAGGCTTTGTCAGATGCCAGTAATGAATATTGTGTTTTTTCTGAAATAGAATCAATAGAAGTCCATTTGTACTACATATGGCCTAAAATAGCTTAGCGGAATTTCAATGGGCCTATATATATACAATGTTGGTTTCACAAAGTTTGATCTATTTATTGTGTTTTTTGCAGGGGAAACTAGCAAGCTGAAGAATATTCCCTCAGATGTCTTTCTAAAAGTACGCAAATGCTTCCTTATACACGAACAAAGCTGAATAAGCATTCATGCAAATAATTCAACGATGAAAGCGTCAGAAAAAAATAGCAATATATTTGCTCAGTTTCTCAATTTCCAAAGTCTTTTTATATTGCCACTAACCAGGGTGACATTGTACTGGTTTTGCTATCTTATTTGATTTCCAAAAGTATAATTGGTTAAACGTTTTAAAAATGGATACAAATGACAGGCACTATGTTGCTGGTGATGGGTAAATCCAGTTATAAGATGAGAGAAAACTGCAACAAACTAGGAAATAAACCAAGAAATCACTTATGAATGACTTTTTAGAAAAAACCACATGTCTAATTGCATGCAATATACCAGGCTATCTATGACTTTGATTCCAATCAACTAAAGAACTGATCTGATTTTCTTCAACTGCATTACTGTATATACTTTTGCTAAATTGACTTTCTTATTTTAGGATATAATCAACAATCAAACATTTGGTTTCGTGAAAAGAAGAGACACACAGAACATTGTTTTTCAAAATGTTTCAACAACAGGACCATGCTCTTTGCTGACTGTGGCAAGCACACCATCCAATGTAGCAGAAATCAACACTATCCCAAGAAAAGAGGAATGTGAGCATATGCTAGGTGTCTTAAAAGAAAGTAGTTTTGTAGCTGTCAAATGTGATCTTGGCACTTTTGATGAAGACAACTTAAATACAATTCTGCGAATACATAAGCTGCAAGAGACAGCAAGATGCGTAACAAAAGAGTCACAATGGCTTGATAGAATGGTAATACCACTTGTGAAGGAAGTTTCCTTACCCTCGTCAGAATTAATGGATGCATACAAAAAAGTTCTTTCTGAGAATACAAATAATACAATAATAAGTGAAGCCTCTAAGGTGGTTCCTGATGACCTCTCTCGATGACCTCTCTCTGGATGGGTGTCTATGAATTTCATATCAGAAATTTCTAAATTGATCAACAAAGGAAATATTCAGTCAACAGATGTATTAGTTTTGAATGAAATTCAAAGTCTTTCAAGTGCAAAGAGACAAGATCTCATTAAAAGCATCAAAGGCAAACCAAAAATTTGTTTTTTGCATTATCAGTATTGCAAAGAAATGGCGCAGTGCATCTTTCATCAAACACAAGGAAAGGAAGCCACTGGACATTGCTGCACATTGATGTCGATAAAAACATCTGGACATACTGTGACACACTAGGCTGGAACATCCCTATTGACCTTAAATTCAATATAATACCAGTTCTAGATATGATCAGAGAAGAGAAAGGTATTTTTTTGAAGCCAAAAAACATTATAAGAAGTGCCCACCAAGGTAGTAAGAATGGTGGAAGCATGCATTCTTGCGATACACTGCGTGTGCGCGATATGGGTGTCTTCTACAATGTCTGCCATACGCATGCGCAGAATCACTCCCGTATTCGTAGAGGATCGCGTTCGGGATACGGCTCCCGTATCCATAGCCACGGCGTATAATTTATATGTTGCTGATGTCAGTAAATGTAAATAAAGTATACATCGAATCAAAGTACTTTCAAATGGGAATCGTTTGGTAGCAGTCACGACTTCATCAAAGCTAAAACAAAAAATTTATGACTGTTTTGTGATTTTCTTTGTTACCACTCTCCAAATATGGGCATCTCCTGGTCACGTGACTTAAATTTTGACAATGAAAAGTTTATAATTTAATTGCCAATTAAATACAAAGGAAAGTCAGAGCATCTTGGATCTTTATTCTCTTTACTTTTTGTTTTATTGTAGAAAGTTTGGTTGGGGGGGGGGGGCATTTCCCCCCGGGTAGAATAGGGTTAAGGTAGTTTACCACTTGAAAAATAGCTCCTGTGTTTGATAATTGCTTTAGAACTACAGAAGGACAACTTTTCACTGTGAATCCAAATTTCCAGGTAGTTTTTGGGTGTGGCATTTTGTTTCTATGGTAGCCATGAGACAATATAAAAATTTTCCCCTCCTTTTGGTCTTCCCTCATTTTATGAGGAAGAAATAGATTGGAACACGTGACATATCAAACTGCTCCTTAGTGCTAAGAGAGTGCACCAATGACTTTAGTTTAGCGCTATACCTTGTTTATTGCATTTTAGAGCAAATTAACCTTGACATTTAAAAATAAATTTAAATTTTAGGGTAACTTTGAAAAGTCATGATTCATTACAGGTGCAATAAATCACAAAACAGGATTTACTGGTGCACTCGCAAGTTCCCGAGGAAGAGAATGGTGTATAGTTTGTTTAAGTAGGTTACTCCTTTCAAAATTGAGTGAAGAACCAAACAGCATGTTATTGCGGAAATCGCGTTTTGAGAAAATGCAGTTAAAATTAGAAAGCTAACCAATAATCTAATAAAATTGTCTCAGGTTGCCAAGAACGTTTTTCTGTTTATGTGTATATATTCTGCTATGCTTTAGAAACAAAATTATTCTTTGCACATGATGATTTCATGAAATAGTATAAATTTTTGTAATAATGTCTGCTTATAAAGGTTAGCATGGTAATCAAATGTCACACAATGGCGTTTAGGCATCTAGCTAAAATTTCNAGAATGGTGTATAGTTTGTTTAAGTAGGTTACTCCTTTCAAAATTGAGTGAAGAACCAAACAGCATGTTATTGCGGAAATCGCGTTTTGAGAAAATGCAGTTAAAATTAGAAAGCTAACCAATAATCTAATAAAATTGTCTCAGGTTGCCAAGAACGTTTTTCTGTTTATGTGTATATATTCTGCTATGCTTTAGAAACAAAATTATTCTTTGCACATGATGATTTCATGAAATAGTATAAATTTTTGTAATAATGTCTGCTTATAAAGGTTAGCATGGTAATCAAATGTCACACAATGGCGTTTAGGCATCTAGCTAAAATTTCCTGCTGCATAGGTGGCTTCTTCTTGCTGTTTTGTCTTACTTCTTTTACAACATTTTTGTATTTTAGCAAGGGCCTTAGGAAGAGTCTTCAGACTTGTTACAGACTTGCATTCTCCAAACCTAGCTATGCCATACTGAATTACGTTGCCAAAACTAAATACATCACTGTAAGGACTTGGTGCGGACAGGCAACTATTAGCCTCTGGGGCAATCCAATAGTGTGTCAATTGCTCCCTTTTCCTCGGTTTTCTTTTAGCATTATGCACAAAGCATGCTCTGCCAAAGTCAATTAAAGTTGCAGACCAATCTTTGAGGTTCACAAGAACATTATTTGGCTTAATATCATTATGCAATATGCCCATTTTATGCACACCAAGCAAGCCTACTGCTAGCGAACAGCAAAAACGTAGAAAACTTGCGAATATCATCTCAAACTTCCTGTCCTGTCCAAGGACTCTGCTTAGTGTTGTCGACTCACTGTTTTTCCCTACGAAAAAGGTTACGATGTTGATTGGCTTTCCATTTTCATAAACAGCCCCGTACAAATACTTGACGTTCTTAATTTTCATTAAGCGAAGGAAGTACAAGATCTTCAATTCAACGAAGAATGCCTCTATATTGTCCCGATCATCTTTTTCTTTAATCATTTTTACTGCGACGCACGTATTATAATCTCGATTTGCCCTCTTTAATATACCTTCATGCACAATCCCATAGGAGCCACGGCCAATCTCATCTTTCAATTCTAGGTCAGAGGGCATAAGTTTTGTTTTCTCGATTAGTTCGTTCGTAGAGATGTAAGCCCTCTTTTCGTTTATTCTGGCAATACTTACTAATAGTTCATCCCTCTCCTTTAAGATGAATAGATTTTCATCCTTTGCAAACATTTTTTCAGTGAGCGAATGACATTCCTCTTCTTGGATACCATTTTCAATTATGTCGCTTTCTTGGAGTAAATCTGTTTGAGTGGTTTTGTTTAGTTTCATCTTCGTCTCTTTTCTCCCCTGTTCTATGCATCTGTCTCCTTCCTGTTTCGTCTGCTCGCAGTCTCTTGCAGCCCTCTTCCCATCTGGATTTCCAACATTGCATTCAGTCTTTTCAACCCTATCTTCTGAATTCTGAGTTTCAGAAAGCATTTTGATTCTGTAATATATGTTTTGCCGAATGCATTCCCCCTTTCTTTTTCTTGGATTTGAGCGTTTTACAAAAGGATGGATGCTATTTATCATTCTGCCTATAAAATATACGCTGATATCATCCCTATGAAGGTCAGATCTGCATTTCTCAGCTACTGCCACAGTATTTACTCTACCGCTGTCATCAGCCACAATATTTTGTCTCACCCTGAATTTAGAAAGGCCAATACGCGCAATAAGAAATTTCATTTCTTA
Source organism: Aurelia aurita (assembly GCA_004194415.1). NCBI lineage: Eukaryota > Metazoa > Cnidaria > Scyphozoa > Semaeostomeae > Ulmaridae > Aurelia > Aurelia aurita. Next base: position 147,246 of record REGM01000254.1, on the reverse strand, counting down.
AAACGATAACGACAATAAGGATAACAATTTTCAAATAGTTTCTTTCTTTTTAAGATCAGAAAGGAAACATTCGTTCTTTGGTCGAAATCATATACTAATCATATGATGAATAATGGTACAGTGTGAAGTAGTACGCTTTTGCCTATCAGATCCTAGTTATCGTTATGTTACCTGTAGCAATTAGTGTTAGTGCCATCCAGGTGGAGGATTGCAAGCTCTTGCAAGCTCCAGCTGCTGTTATATTTGGCTACTCAACCACAAAATATATCTAATAAATGTCATGGCCCAATCCATTATGCCAGAGTTATGCCCAAAGTCTATGCCCAAAAGCATCAATCAGAGCAAGCAATGTCTTTATGTTAAAAGCTACACACATCCTGCCTATCCACATCTAGAATACTCCATAACCAATATGGACCAATAATGCAATTAGCCGTTAAGTCTGCAGGACTTAGGATACTTTTATCAATAAGCGTACAATATAGAGGAGAAAGCTATCGAAAATATATTTCAGTTTCATATTTAAAATATGAACCTGAAACTGAAACTGAAATATATTTTCGATAAGGATAAAACGAGTGCTGAGGATACAACATATCTTTCAAAATGTTCCAAGAAAGGTTGCTAGAATTTTAAGAATTTTAAACGGAAAAGACTACTTTATATATATTTAGAAATCGAATTCTTCTAGAACTTTCAAATTATATTAGCTTAAAAATTGTATGTGGATGATGGAAGAGGTAGGCTAAAGGCGCTGCTGTAGTCTAACGTACTCGCATAATTGCTACCATAATAGTAAAGTTTTTTAGAGAACTGTAGACGCCAAAAAAGATCTGCGATACTTATGCCAACCGAATTAATACAGTTAAAAGACTTACCATCGTAATGTCTCAGCCTTCCGTCTTGCATTTCTTTGTCTCACTGTTTCATTTAATCTAAAAATATAAATACGAAATTACAGAATACGTACACATACAAGTAATATCCCCATTCCCTGTAAAAATAGGTTATATGAACAATTATCCAATACAGTAAACTGTTTAACGCAACTATGAGAATCTTTTTGTTTCTGTACATTGCTCAGCTGTCCGCTAGCCATTTTGCTACAAATGTTACGAAATGTAGGTAGATGTTCGGAAATGTAGGTAGAATAGAGGCCAAGATAAAGGGTACCCTGCCCCCGTCCTTGCAAATATTCATGACCAAATAAACTCAAAATAGAACATACTATCCCTCCCGCATATGACTGAGGAGCTTCTTAAATTCTAACGATTGCTTTTGAAGGTATAAATGTATAAGGATTTTGTTACGAATTGTAGGTAGCTGTTCGGAAATGTAGGTAGAATAAAGGCCAAGATAAAGGGTACCCTGCCCCCGTCCTTGCAAATATTCATGACCAAATAAACTCAAAATAGAACATACTATCCCTCCCGCATATGACTGAGGAGTTTCTTAAATTCTAACGATTGCGTTTGAAGGTATAAAATGAATAAGGATTTTGTTACGAAATGTAGGTAGCTGTTCGGAAATGTAGGTAGAATAAAGGCCAAGATAAAGGGTACCCTACCCCCGTCCTTGCAAATATTCATGACCAAATAAACTCAAAATAGAACATACTATCCCTCCCGCATATGACTGAGGAGTTTCTTAAATTCTAACGATTGCGTTTGAAGGTATAAATAAATAAGGATTTTGTTACGAAATGTAGGTAGCTGTTCGGAAATGTAGGTAGAATAAAGGCCAAGATAAAGGGTACCCTACCCCCGTCCTTGCAAATATTCATGACCAAATAAACTCAAAATAGAACATACTATCCCTCCCGCATATGACTGAGGAGTTTCTTAAATTCTAACGATTGCGTTTGAAGGTATAAATGAATAAGGATTTTGTTACGAAATGTAGGTAGCTGTTCGGAAATGTAGGTAGAATAAAGGCCAAGATAAAGGGTACCCTACCCCCGTCCTTGCAAATATTCATGACCAAATAAACTCAAAATAGAACATACTATCCCTCCCGCATATGACTGAGGAGTTTCTTAAATTCTAACGATTGCGTTTGAAGGTATAAATGAATAAGGATTTTGTTACGAAATGTAGGTAGCTGTTCGGAAATGTAGGTAGAATAAAGGCCAAGATAAAGGGTACCCTACCCCCGTCCTTGCAAATATTCATGACCCAATAATCTCAAAATAGAACATACTATCCCTCCCGCATATGACTGAGGAGTTTCTTAAATTCTAACGATTGCGTTTGAAGGTATAAATGAATAAGGATTTTGTTACGAAATGTAGGTAGCTGTTCGGAAATGTAGGTAGAATAAAGGCCAAGATAAAGGGTACCCTACCCCCGTCCTTGCAAATATTCATGACCAAATAAACTCAAAATAGAACATACTATCCCTCCTGCATATGACTGAGGAGTTTCTTAAATTCTAACGATTGCGTTTGAAGGTATAAATGAATAAGGATTTTGTTACGAAATGTAGGTAGCTGTTCGGAAATGTAGGTAGAATAAAGGCCAAGATAAAGGGTACCCTACCCCCGTCCTTGCAAATATTCATGACCAAATAAACTCAAAATAGAACATACTATCCCTCCTGCATATGACTGAGGAGTTTCTTAAATTCTAACGATTGCGTTTGAAGGTATAAACAAATAAGGATTTTGTTACGAAATGTAGGTAGCTGTTCGGAAATGTAGGTAGAATAAAAGCCAAGATAAAGGGTACCCTGCCCCCGTCCTTGCAAATATTCATGACCAAATAAACTCAAAATAGAACATACTATCCCTCCTGCATTTGACTGAGGAGTTTCTTAAATTGTATCCCGTTCTATCAAGGTGTTTAAAGGTATAAAATTACTAACGATTTTGTTATGAACTGTATGTATAGCAGCTAAATACACAAGGGTAACCAAAAAACTTTAGTTTTATAAAATCAAACAAAATGAGTAGTTACCTAGCATAAGTCTCCACGGCGTCTCCTGTAACCTGACCACTAGCACTACTCGCACCTTGCTAGAAATTGAAATGATAAAATACATTTAAAATAAGCAGGCAACATATCTTTGACGCAAGCTAGGTATTTGCTGCTATACAGCTTATGTGGGCCTTCGGTACTATGGCTTATGAACTCAAAGCTTTCTCTCAGTAGTTTTTGATATGTTTTATAGGAGAAGTTACTTTTCCTTTTCATGTGGAGGACAAGAGGAAACATGCCCGACTCGACTCAGAGCAGAAATTTCAACCCCACAAGATCATGCGAAGAGATATAGCTAATGAATCGCTTGGAGGGTAAATGCAAAATGATTAAATTCTTACCATATTCTCAGTATCCGGGTTATTGTCGTTGCCTGAAGTTGATAGATCTTTTTCCTGATTCATCGCGTTTCTAGAAGAAATTCATAAAAATATAGATAGAATATGATGTACCACACGAATGACTGCGAATATGAGTTTCTTGTGAACGGTTTTTCATAGAAAAATTTTATGTAGAAAAGAAATCGAATTAATATAATTATAAATTGCACATTTTGAAGTGTAAATGCGTCACAAGGCGCTTTCTTTTTTCTTTCAGAACGTCACAACATATTTTATCTCTTTGATTTTAAGCTATTTTTTCCTTGTATGCTTATGACTCCAACTTATGACTAACTTATAATTAGGCAGGTATTGTTATTTCCTTTCATTCATATTCTCCTATTGCTTTTGGCATATGTGTCATCCACTCATGCCATTCCCATGTTTGTCACTTCCCTGTTTGTAAATCATTGTTTCGCATCACCTTGGTATCATATTCCACATAGTTCTTTAATCAAACTGTGCTGATATCGATAGAACCATTCTTGATGTTCTTCTTAGTGCTGATATAAATGTTGTCCCCTACTTCCTTTGGAGGTTAATGTTCTAATTTGAAGGAAATTTATTTATTGATAAGAAAGGAGACAGGAATCATTGTGTACAAGCTAAGAAAATCACAGAATGTATGATCTTAGTGTTCCTCCATCTACTCTTTCCTTAAAATTAAAATCTAAAGACCAGCGTCCTTTTTATAATGCGAAAAAATTGAAGACTTTTTCAAATAAACCAGGTAGCAAGCTCGGATTTGCTACCAATTTTTTTTTGAATTTGCGGAATTGTACCCACAAAAGTTTCTTATGAGCTTGTTAGTGTCCTTTATTTGTCATCTAAAAAGCTTCCAATTTTTATAGCGAAAGATTTAAAAAGATTTGTTCACAAGAAGTAACCCTAACCCTAACACTAGGCTTCAGTTTCTTCATTATGTATTAAATTGTGCAAAGTTCTTATGAGAAGTTTCTTATGAAAAACCAGGTTATCATGGTAAGGGAATAAAAAAATATTTCGCTGGAAAACCTAGTCATTTGTTTATAGATTTCGGTTCAGTGATCTAATCATATTTCCAGACCTTTTTTCCCGTTGGATTTCCTACTCCCCTCCCAGGAAATTAAACTTAAGTTTCTGCACAAAAATCCCATTCCTAGAGTGTCCCAAATCACATTTCATTTTTCATTTTAAATTATTTATACACAATATCCCTTCAGGTTGCTCAAGACTTGCCCATTAAATTGCCCCTGCGGAGACTTCGCTTTGTCTTTCTGAACGCATCATTGCTTTTCCCGCCATAAATTTCTTACTAAATGTCATTGATAAAACGAGAATATTAGTCACAGATCAGTGATATTAGTCTTTGCCTGTTTTGATTCTTGTTTGTCTTTTGATCTTAGATAGTATGACATTTGCCTAGAAAATATCACAGTAATTTGCGGGAAAGAAAAAATGTACCAGTTGCCACTGATTCTTCAAAGAATAGGTTGACCCGATCTATTCTCCTTGAAATCAAATTTGCCATTCCTCATTGAAAAGTTGTCTATCCGTTGAATTTGTGCAGGTAATGTTTGTCCTAAGGGGGCCCTAATACAGTAGCTTTACTGTTAATTTGATTTTAAATCTGGGTTCTTGAGAAACTTAACTCACTCAAAGCAATATTTGAATTGTTGGGGCTAAACTTGCAAAATAAAGTAAAGAATACTTAAATCAAAACTTCTGTTAGAAATATACATTGTTTTATTTCGCTAAAACTGTCAGAGATGCATGTTTCAAGAACAGCATAACGAATGCGCCATTTTGATTTTTGAATTGCGCCATTTTTACATTGTGCTTTGTTTGTTGGTATTCGGTTACAGCTCGTCAGTTGATGGCGCGTCTTTCGGCTTTGCTAGAGTTTTGTAGCTTTCCAGCCAAGTTCTTGCTTCCAAGAGCATCTGTCTTCCAAAGTGGAAACTACGAGAACTGCTATAAAGGATAAGTATCATTTTATGTTATAAAATACTCGCAATAAGTATCCAAATCTAACTTTGTGATCGTGCACTAGGTATAAATATAATAGATATAGTCTAGTAGGCCTATGAAAGGAACTTCCCTCCACAACAAGGCACAAACTATAATGAAGCTTTACGAGCCCAACTATCTGAAAATTGTGCACAGTCTGATTTAATCTTTAGTTGTATATCTCTTGAAGGTAATGATTAAAGTTCGAATGTCCCAACAGTTTTGAGGCAGTAGCTAAGAATGAAATATCTCTTGACACAGAGCCTTTGCATATTGGAGTAGTGTGTGAATTCAAAGCTCTTCTTCTCTTTAAATCCTGTTTATATGCTAAAAATGTATCCATAACAGTTTTAAAGCTATGTACATCATGAATTTACAATAAAAAACTAAGAAGGAATTAAGAAACTTTTAACACTGAACTAAAAGAGGAAACTTTTCACTCATCAAGTCAAAATTAGGAACCATTTACTATTGTTCTATTTGGCTGATGCAAGTTTCCAAGGGTGGGCATTTTCTGTGCTTTTGGTAGTCCGATGTATGTCTTGCAAAAATGATTTCATCAACCCATTTTTCAGCGTACCAGTAAAAATTACGCTCATATAAAAAGACTGGTTTTGGGGACATACATTTTTCTAATACGACTCTAATACGCTGATAAAACCCTATTTTGAAGACAAATATTGACCAACATCCAAAGACATGAACAGTCCAAGTTAGCTGCAAAATGAAATTGTCAAAAAAAGTTCAAAATAAACCTGATTTTAGGGACATACATTAACATAGTATGGGAGAAATAAACCTGTTATGTGGACATACAAGTACCACTGTCCTCACTGCAACATGCCCACCCTTGAGTTTCTGACAATGGGAGACATCAAACTAAAGGCAAACGATATGTAGGAAAGATTAGTTTCTTTATGGTACTCATTTCGTAAACTCAAACATTTATATTTTGAAGATAAATGTTTATCTTTCTGTTTTATCAGAGGCATAATGAATGCATCAATGAACAGCAGTGGATCATTTTCAAGTTGTACCAGTGCAGTGAATCGTTCCGGATCAGCTAGCCAAAATACAAGCAGTGGTAAGGCATTTTTGAATTTGAAAGATTAATTCACATAGATTCAAGAACTGAAAAGCCCCTGTAACCTTGAATTAACCATTGATAAGCAAGAAAATCGGAGTGTACTGCCAGTTCCTTAACTCTGAAGGAAAGAGTAATGACAAGAACCCTCAGATCCGGGAGTCCCTAATTCAAGATTCAAGAACCAAGAACCAGAACCAAGAACCAGAACCAAGAACCACCCTAATTTAAGAACCAGAATTCAAGAACCAATTTTAGACACCCAAATGTAAGAACCAGAATTCAAGAACCAACATTAGACACCCTAATTTAAGAACCGGAAGTCAAGAACCAACTTTAGACACCCCAATTTAAGAACCGGAATTCAAGAACCAACTTTAGACACCCTAATTTAAGAACCGGAATTCAAGAACCAATTTTAGACACCCTAATTTAAGAACCGGAATTCAAGAACCAA
>REGM01000254.1:124661-137084 GCA_004194415.1 Aurelia aurita | reverse complement strand
TTAAAGGGGAACTAAACAAAAAAATGTTTTTGGCCAGTTCAAAAGAGAATGGTATGAACTGTCGAATTTGTTATACCCTTTCCTTTTTCTGAGGTACCCTTTTAGAGTTCTGGGGGTTTTCCGGAGCCCCACCCTGACTTAGGTACGGGTTTCTCGGAGGCTGCGCACTAGCGACCTTCGACGTCATACTGGGAATGATTGGGAATGATGCGCAAGGCAGAAAGGCATATCTACAGTATTTCATCAGTCAAAACAGTGTTCACTGGTATTACTGAAAGTTCTTTCGTCCATCGTTGGTTCTTTACGATGGCATCGTCCGATTCAAGTGCATCAAGGAGCAGCAAAGCTTCATCTTTATCGTCTTCTCTCGGTTGTTACGCCATGGAATTGGAAGGGGAGGTGGATGAAGCAAGGGCAGCTTCTGTTCACTCAGACGAGTACGACTCTGACGACGGGCCTTATCACGACGACCCGGTCGCAGATGATGATTATATTGCTGGGTATAACAGAATCATGAGAGAACGGGAAGAAAAACACCAGATGTTGACCAGAAGGATGGAAGGATCAGAAGCACTTTCTACATGGTATGTATATCAGTCCCGTGTAAAATACACAACAGGCTTGGTTTTGCTTCATTGTTTTGACGCTTGCCTATCGAGTCATCAGCCTTAGCTTAGGCCGATCTTTCATCGTACCTAGTACTACGGACAGGTGCCTAATTTGTTAGGCTATTTTGATGCATTAGTCATTCCATATATTGTGACTGATATAATCCTTATGTATTACTTTTTCCCCCCGATTATTTCATTTGGAATTGGAAAATGTTTGTATTTATATTTGCATAGCCAAATTCTCTGTGTTTACTTAGGCCTGCTAATAGTGGGTATTTATTGTATTTTATTTATAGGTGCAAATGTGGAAAATGCAGTGTTGACATGTTGGTTGCAGCTGAAGAATTCCAATGTTGTAAGGAGATTGATGGTTGTTTGGAGTCCCTTCACAGCAAAAAGGTACTAGAAGATGTACATGTGCAGGGGAAAGTTTTAGAGTGCATAACAGAGCATCCTGGATTTGAGCCAATATGCCTGTCTAAATGGCCTCTTCTTCATTGCGCTGCTAAATTCAAATCAAGAAAGCATAAAAGAAAATATCGCCAAACTGGAACAGAGAATCAGTAAGCACCCTTGACCTGATTTGGATTACTTTTGGTTGGGTCTGATTAAAAATATCATTGATACCAAGCAGGATCATGGATCACACATATTTTTTTATATAAGAAACTAAGAATTTAGGCCAGTACTGAAAGTTTCGTAAAATTATCAGATTTTTAACAATGTATTTTGAAGCCTTTCCAATGTTTAGACATTACTCAAGTACTTTCCGAGTAATGTGATACTGGAAACAAGTGAGAATAAAGAAAACATGCTGGAGTTTCTGAATGTTTTGGCAATCTGAGAGTCTGAGTTTCTTATAAGCGGTTCTTTCAAGATTACAAAGGGTAAATTCACAGTTAAAATCAAGGGGCTTGGGGTTTTGGACCCCCAAACTAGAAAATAGGCAGAATTTGAACAAGAAAATTTTGATATACGAAATATCATATGAGAAATCTTGTAAATAATTTGACTTGGTTGGCCCTGAAAATTAAAGATTTGGTACAAGCATTACAAGCAATGAAATGTTTATCCCCAGATGTCTCACAGAATTGTTTTGCTATTTTAGGTACCTACGCAGCATATCTTATAGGGAATTTACACGGTTAGCACATGGCTACCTTGGGAACAAAAAGAGAATCCCATTGCCTGCATGTGCGTATCATCAAATAAGAACCACATTTCTGTCAAACAAGGAAGAGATAACTGGATATCATCCAGATTCAAGTGAAGAGGAAGTGTGATGTTTCATCATAATTTACATGTTGCATAAAATTATAAGTACACAAAGAAAACTAAAAACTGTAAATGTTTATATAAAGAAAACTAAAAATAAAATTGATTTCGTATGTGAAAGTTTACAATGTAGAAATCTAGACACCTAGCATAATGNTCATCCAGATTCAAGTGAAGAGGAAGTGTGATGTTTCATCATAATTTACATGTTGCATAAAATTATAAGTACACAAAGAAAACTAAAAACTGTAAATGTTTATATAAAGAAAACTAAAAATAAAATTGATTTCGTATGTGAAAGTTTACAATGTAGAAATCTAGACACCTAGCATAATGCTTCGTTTAATAATCTCATGGCACAAACAAGAAACACTGTTTTCAAAGTTTCTTAAATGTGCATTTCTCCTTTGCCATACCAACTCTAGCATCTCCATTACAGGGTAAATTTAAATTTCTTTACTAAAGCCTGGCATTTACAATCAAATTCTCTTAAAATTTGTTTTACATAATGATGAGATAACTTTTTGGGAGTGCACACAAATTGATCTTGCACTAGAAAGAAAAATATATAGGCAGACTTCAACAACTGCACAAAACTGCTCTGAAGCTAGTAGGCCCAAAAGGGTTAGCATCTTTTCAAGTTATATGATCCATACATTTTTATTTTGAACCATGTTAAAAAAGTGGAAAATTTACAAGTGATGGTTGAATGAATAAAACTCTTGTGCATTTTTCCCAGAACTCTCATATCAACTTATCGAAAAAGATTTTTGACTTCCTTTGGCTAGAAAAAACATTGGCTAATCTTTTTTGTTTCTTGGGCATGTCAAAACATCCTTATGTCCTTTCATTGGTGCTTTGCACAGCCGGCAGTGAGGTTGGGTTTTTGCACCAGTTGCTGGGGTCTCTGAATCCAATTGTTCCACTGAAAAGAGAGCAAGCAAATGAGTATAAAATATAAGACCACTGAGGCAAGATTTGATTTGGTAATGTATTATTCTTCAAGTCTAATTAAGTTTCAGATTTCCATTTTACTACTGTTGGCATGACAGTAAAACCCTGCGTATAAGAACCTAGTGGATTAAGAACCTGGAGGCTGAAATTGTGCAATTGGACTACCATTTTATAAGAACCAATCCATTGTATTCATTGTTTGAGAACCCAGGCTGACTTGCAAAATTGTAGGTTCTTATACGTGGGTTTTTACTGTATATTCTCTTAGAAAATCTTTTGTAGTTTTGCATTGCATTCTTCGTGGCATACACTGTGAACCCTTTGCTAACTCCGGACTTTTATTCAATTCAATGCAAAAAATTGTGCAGTTGTCCAACTACTGTATCTGCTCTTTAGATGGCTTATAAAGCTCACCTGATGTTGTAGGTGGAACATAAACAGCACTCATTGCTTTCCTTGCTTCCATTTTCTTAATTGCATCAGCCTTAGACTGCTTCTCAAACATCGTATTCATTGGTGGAGGAGTCATTTTTTTTAGTTCTTCCATTGCATCTGGTAAGCCTGTGTTGGAGCAGACTGCTCTGAGGAATGTGTCGTACAGCTCGTCCACATAGCCTAAAATTAGGAAATAAGATTTGTTTCAAACCCAGCTCTGTATAAAATTATTGTTTCATCCCTCTGATATTATCTGACATTTCCTACTTCAATGAGTTTAGGACAAAAAGCTTTCAGTATGGGTTGCATTCAATTCATAAGTCATACATATATATAAAGATAAATATTTCTCACTAAAGTCCTGTGCAACAGGCACTCCCTTTATGGTCGCTTCCCCATTTTTGTACTTTGGATATTGCACTTTTAACCTTTGTGTACCATCCAACCTTGTCTTTATTTTGCGGTTTAAGTTGTTGTTGAAGTGTACAGCAGCTAAGATTGTCCTACAAAAAATATTGCAACACAAATTAACATCCAAGTCAACATTGAAATTATGAAAAAGTGGCATAGTTTTAGCTCATCAGTAAAAAAAAATCAGGGTAACACCTTAATACACCAGTCAACATTTGATGTCGGAATGCGCTGAACATCTTACTTAGAAAGTTGTTTCTTCTTGTGCATTCTGGGATTAAGTGTTGAACAGTGTATTGAATTGTGTCAGAATGTCGGTGCCAAAATGATTATTATAATAGTTGTATATCAAAATATTACTGTGGAATGTGGATTCGAAGACTGCACCATACTTACTCTTTGGGTATTACCCACCTCTGTTTCATTTAAGAAAGCCACAAAACTCCTACTTTTAGTAACTACAGTACGAAATTCTATTTCATAAAATGAAAGACAAACCTGCAATACATCCCACTGTACGAGAAATAAATCATCTTTGGGGCAAACTGGTTTATAACTGAATGGTAGCTTTCAAGGCAGCTAGTCTGGACTTCATGTGACACTTGCATGATACCTTTCAAAAGAAACTTGTTTGTCAGTGCTTTCTTCAGTGCTACATGCTGGTCAGAACCTTGTGATGAATAAGACAGTGGTTAGAGTAAGGTTNCTTCTCAAAAAGCGTTCGTATTTGCATTTTGAAACTCACCGCTACATTTTTTAGTAACATTCAACATTTTAAGCAGTAAATCTAATAGAATTTGAAAGTCTTTTCATTCAAGATGTTAGAAACTCGAATAATCATGGACCCCTTTATAGCCTATATGACTATGATCACTATAATGCTCTCGCACATGACTACTAAAAGGTTGAAAAACACTATCAGTGGTCTTAAAACTAAAAATTAAACAACTAACTTACCGTTGATATATCCCCCATGACTAAACAAGGCCAGCAAAAGAACGTATTCTTTCCTTCTTCAGTTTCTCCTCCGCATATCCACGGAGTACCCTCGTATACAGACTGGCTCGTCCTTCCCTTATACTTTATTCTCGGGCAAGGTCTCCCATCTATTTTTAAACGCAGACGCTGCTCGTGACTGAGTTGATTTCTTTGTTCCGATCGCAAAGAAAAAATTTTGGAAACACCCCAACGATACTCGTTTCCCAAAACCCGATCCATCACACACAACGATAGTCGAAAGCGAAGATACAGGGAACCTCGCCGTGGTATTCAGAATGAAAACTGAATATGTTCAGTCTAGAAACTCTTTGTTATGATGCCAAATGTTGAATGGAAGCCGACATCAGAAAGGGCCACAGAAACAAAGATTCAGTATTCAGGATGGCCTCTGAATACCTCACAGCCCACGGAGCCATCATAATCCCTAATATCAATAGATTTCATATTCGCTATAGAAAAAAATTCCTCAATGAATTAGTGATTAATTATCCACTTTCTTTGGGATAAAAAAGAAGATAAATATAGTCTGTGCGTCATTTCTGACATCATAAAAGGGCTTTTCAAAGAACTCGGCATCTCATGCACAGGCGTTTGTTACGGAAAACACATTTTCGAAGGTTAGAATTTTTTAGGAAACTTTTGCAAAAAAATAGGTATTCAGTGAATACCTTGAATACCCCTCAGCGCCGCCTCTGCTTTGGGTATTACCCACCTCTGTTTCATTTAAGAAAGCCACAGAACTCCTACTTTTAGTAACTACAGTATGAAATTCTATTTCATAAAATGAAAGACAAACCTGCAATACATCCCACTGTACGAGAAATAAATCATCTTTGGGGCAAACTGGTTTATAACTGAATGGTAGCTTTCAAGGCAGCTAGTCTGGACTTCATGTGACACTTGCATGATACCTTTCAAAAGAAACTTGTTTGTCAGTGCTTTCTTCAGTGCTACATGCTGGTCAGAACCTTGTGATGAATAAGACAGTGGTTAGAGTAAGGTTGTGAACAAAGTTATCAATAGTACAGTTGAAATAATTTTCAAACCTGTTTCTTTTCATACTATTCAAATGTTTCACATACATTATTTTTTATTTCAAAATACCATAGACCAAACTTAAATATGGTAGCCAATACAGCAGACCATCGCATATACTGCATATATAATTATATCCAGTCAAATTATCAAATGTTTTCAAAGGTTGTCTCATTTTTAACTCCTCAAATTTTTCCAAACTCATCCAAGGTACAAGATCCTTGCGAGGACATTGACCAAAAGGGCTGCAAAGTTTATTGGTAGTCTCTTTTGGGGACAACTATACTTAAAATAAGAAACTCACCTATTGGAATCCACTCCTTTGGACGAATATTTTGGCCATGGTTGCATTTGTTAAAGAGTGGATTTTCAAGGTGTTCATGGACATTTGTAACATGGCTGAGGAATGCCATGAATTTTGCCAATATTACTCTGCCATTCCCATCAATTGTTGTTGTTGCACTCCAATAGAAATGGTTAGTGCAGGGCGTTATCCAATGACTTATGATTTCATTGCCCTTAATCTTTGACAATGCCAATAATATTTTAGTAATTTCTGAAAAAGACAAAATACAGTGCCTTGGTAAATGATAATTCTCGCGTGATGTACTGTAGGCAGGCATTGAATCAGGAGATCTTAGATATAATTCTGTGCCATTTCATCTGCTGGTTGAAAGATGATCATATGTGATCATATGAAAAATACCACCTAAAGAACTGAACAGTAATTTAAACTCTTTCAAAACATTGATTGTCACAATTTAAGATCCAGAAGTTAGATCCATAAAATAGTTAGACAGTCTTTTTCTACAAGGTTTCCAAGGCAGTAATCACTAAATACAGTAGGAACATACTCTTTTTAATATGCCATAAGTCAAATCGATGATTTACATCAGGATGGTTGTCCCTCATGAAAGCAGCAATGGTCTGATGACGATCTGATACAAATGTGTCTATAGTGAAGCCATTGTCAGGAATGAATTTGAGACAATTCTTGAAGCTATAGAACTCCATTCCACTGCTACTGCCAGCTTGATTTTTCTGAAAAATACAAAAAGGGCTGTTCTATAAACCAAACAGGATACTTTGGGTTCTTATTCAATAGGGCTCTAAGGTAATGTGATTACTACTGCTAAAAATGAAACCGCTTGTGAACTATTATTCATGAGCTCTAGCCTCCTCCCATTCTATTATGTCAGGGCTTGCTATATAATTTTTGTTTGTGCTTCCTCATAACTTCAGAATTTGTTATGTATGTGAACAAAAACACAGTTTTTTCTGGGATAACTGATAGTAAATGATTCCTTGTACTCCTTAAAAACCATGCAACAAAGTATCTTATGAAGGTTGACCTTTTCTATCTCAAGCTAATCTTTCATTCACTGATTTCTCATTCACCGGCTTTCAAACACTAATATTAACGACGTACATCCTGGCATACATCTATCCTTAGATTACTAACGCTGACCTTATTTGGCAGTAGTTTTACAGGCTCCCTCTGATATGCCTTTATCTATCGGGAACTCGGACCCTCCCAGCCACATGTTTCCTAGCCAGCCAAATAGCAAGTCAGCAAAGAGGAGCATTTTGCAAGCATCGTTTGAGACATAAAGAAATTTTATTAGAAGCCTCATTCACAGTTTNAGAACTCCATTCCACTGCTACTGCCAGCTTGATTTTTCTGAAAAATACAAAAAGGGCTGTTCTATAAACCAAACAGGATACTTTGGGTTCTTATTCAATAGGGCTCTAAGGTAATGTGATTACTACTGCTAAAAATGAAACCGCTTGTGAACTATTATTCATGAGCTCTAGCCTCCTCCCATTCTATTATGTCAGGGCTTGCTATATAATTTTTGTTTGTGCTTCCCCATAACTTCAGAATTTGTTATGTATGTGAACAAAAACACAGTTTTTTCTGGGATAACTGATAGTAAATGATTCCTTGTACTCCTTAAAAACCATGCAACAAAGAATGTGATACCTTTAAATTGCAACTTACGGAAGATTTATCTTACAATGTATAAATGTCAGACAATACTCTTGCTAATTACTTACCTGGACAAGGTCAAAGTGCATCACAACTGAGTCGGAACAACTGTACAAGGAATATGTACAATACTTTGCACTATGACCCATACTGTCATGTCTCCCATCACCTGCAATTTTCAGGGATCCACCACTTGCTTTCAACTTTTCCAGAAGTTTGGCCTGATAAGTCTTCCAATAGAGATATATTGCTGGAAATATTTTTGTCTGAAAAAGAAATTACATCTTGCAATTCTAAAATTTGACCAAAATTGCATCAAATCTTTCTTGTACCAAATTCGCTCATTATCCAAATCAATAGAATCATGAACCAGGTATGATCCTAGTAAACAAACAGACCAAATAAAAACATCACTTGAATGTAACAGTGAACAAAGCAAATCAGCCATGTAGTAACGCAAAATAACAAGCAAACTTAGTTTGTTTACCATTGGAGGGTGGTGGGTACTGCAACTAAGCATATTTGCAAACTTGAAATGATCATGAAAAATATCTTATCCCTCATTTATGCAGCAAAAAATACACTACTTGCTTACCCTTTGGTGCTTGAAATATGATGCCAAAGACAACGTCCCAAGACCCATGTGCTTACAGATTGTGTGTATCTTTGTAAGAGATGCACCAGCTGCGATTGTAGCAAAATTAAGGAGAAAATTTCCAGCTGCAATTTTTGTTCCGGTCATTAAAGGTTGACTGTGCCATATCCCTTCTCTGCGACAATTGGGTTCAATGCAGGACCACTTGATCATGACCATGCTGCCACATTGGTGAGCCTGTACGCAAGGGGTTTCACTTTTGCAAAACTGGCAAAATTTGAACAGTAGCAGTAGTTGGGATATGAAGACAATAAACTTTGGCTCTTTCATGAGGTTGCCTTCATTTGGATGTACCCTGTTCAAAGAAAAGGACAACATCAATTGGAGAAAACTAACCTACAGTAACTACTGTATGAAAAAGACATTCTGATGAGATGAAGCATAATTTCTTGTAATGTGCTGACAAATTGAAGGCCATCAAAGGGATACAGGATACATCCAGAGGGTTGTTGGTGACACTTTCCTGAATAATTAGAAATTAAAACAAATCTTCAGGTAAAAAATTTGCCATTTCCAGGTAGATATAAAACAATTTAGAAATAAAATGATTCCCGCCTTTGTATGTACCACCCCTGGTCATGATTATGAAGGGCAAAATATATAGAGGGTTTCCATATCTGAGGATATTATGTTCTGCAGGGGGGAGTTGCAGAACATAATAAACTCTTGAATTTAATTAGGGGGATGGCTTGTCCCAACAAATAGTGTGTTTAACAAATCACACACTGCCCTCACAACATAAACTAAACATTATGAATGCTTACCCAGTATCCTCTTCATCATCGTTTTCACTTTCCGTCTCAGTTTCAGTGGTCTCATCATACTGACTCTCGTCTTCCTCAACAAAACTTTCCTCACCATTTGTCATTGAAACATCAGAATCATCATCATCATCATTATTGGCATCATCATCATCGGACTGTGCTCTCTTTAATTTCTTTGGTGAATGTCGTCTTTTTTCCATTTTTCTGATGCTTCCTGGTATGCAAAAATGTATAATTTAATAATACAACTACTGTTATGTTAACTTTACATTTAGCATCAATTCAATTTTATTCATTGACATTAAAATATTCATAGATTGTTCATAGATTTTATTTCATTCAGTTTTTATAGATGACTTTCAAATTTTATTCAATGAATTGAACTGAATATGTAGCTTCATGTGCTGTACGTACTGTATCTCTGTTTGTTTGCAACTTAAAACCAAACAAAGTCTGCTCTTTATCAATAATGTGCAGCAAGCCATAATTCTACCTTTAATTTCATGAACAAATAGATACCTTAAAATTTAATGGCCTCCTTGTAGTAACCACAAAAAGAAATTAAAAATTTTGTAATCAAATTTTCAAATCCCATTCCCAGTCTATAGTTCTTGCTGTTTGTATTCCCAGTCCCAGTCCTTCAAATTCCAATCCCAGGACAAAAGTCCCATACCAAGGGCATCATTTTACGCAAACCCCAGATCCAATTTTACCCTCAGGACCCTCGTAGGCAATGGATACTCACGTAAATAAGCTCGCTTCGCCACTCTCTGCCGCTTGATGGTCCCTTTCAATGACATTATTTTGTTTGCTGCAATTCTGTGCTTCTTTTTATTCAAGACACAATTCTGGCACACAATATTTGATTCAGAAAGGCATCTGTCTGGTACAGGAACAGTTTCAGAAGCAATCTGGGATTAAGAAATTAAATATTGTAGAAAAAAATGTACTGTCGAACTTTATTATGCAGAAGGTTTGTTTTGACATGTGTTTTGGCACCAGAAGTATAAAGATAAATATTTTAATGGAACTTATAAGAAATTCGTAACTCTTGAGTATTCAAAATCGGATACTTTTAAGAAACTTTCAGTACAGGCTCAAATTCTTAGTTTCTTATGAATTTTTTTTTTGTATTAGAACGGACCTGGTAAAATGTGGTTGTTGTTAGACTATCTACACTTTTTTTTTAAGAAACCGCTTATAAGAAACTTAACTCTCAGATCGCCAAAAAGTTCAGAAATTCCAGTACTGGGAAAATATAACTTAATAAAAAACTATCTATTTTAATAATGGAAATTCTTAGAATATTTTTACTTTAGTTTCACTTATTTCCTATATCATATTACTCTTACTCAGAAGGTGCTTGAGTAATGTCTGTCTAACATTAGAAAGGCTTCAAAAACTTTTTGTTTCGAAATGTTCAGGAGGTCACAGGTAGTAAATGTGAAGATTGTTATGGAACCTTTCAAGAAACTCTGAGTACTGAAAATCTGATAATTTTAAGAAAATTTCAGTACTGGCTCAAATTCTTTGTTTCTTATAAAAAAAGTGTATGCAAAATNTACCAGTCAACCCTTCCAGATAACTCTTCCATACATTTTCCTAAAGTAGACCAGTTAAGAAAGTGCTATTCTTAGTGTAATGGACCTGAGTTTATATTTAATCACATATGCGTATTGAGTAGCATAGCATAGTATCTTTTCAAAACTTTTAAGAAACTTTCAGTACAGGCTCAAATTCTTAGTTTCTTATGAAATTTTTTTTTGTATCAGAACGGACCTGGTAAAACGTGGTTGTTGTTAGACTATCTACACATATTTTTTTTAAGAAATCGCTTATAAGAAACTCAACTCTCGGATCGCCAAAAAGTTCAGAAATTCCAGTACTGAGAAAATATAACTTAATAAAAAACTATCTATTTTAATAATGGAAATTCTTAGAATATTTTTACTTTAGTTTCACTTATTTCCTATATCATATTACTCTTACTCAGAAGGTGCTTGAGTAATGTCTGTCTAACATTAGAAAGGCTTCAAAAACTTTTTGTTTCGAAATGTTCAGGAGGTCACAGGTAGTAAATGTGAAGATTGTTATGGAACCTTTCAAGAAACTCTGAGTACTGAAAATCTGATAATTTTAAGAAAATTTCAGTACTGGCTCAAATTCTTTGTTTCTTATAAAAAAATACGTGTATGCAAAATCCTAACCAACCCTAGAATGTCATTAGGATGGGCCTTTAAAAAGTTTAGTTCGGTTCGCAAGAAGAGATTTTTCGTTAAAAAGGAATGATTTTTTACTTATGGTTACCTCGATTTGGGCTTCACCAGGTATGTCTACTACCATCTCTGTCAAACTTGTGTCAGTATTGTCGTGCTCTGAGATGCCACTTGGTCCCGGCTCCGAATCCACGACCTCAACAAGAAGGGTATTAGGCCCCCCAAAGAGTTCGCTTTCCGTCTCCTTGATAATCTGTGTTAGAAATAGGAAATCTATGTTAGCTAAGTAAGTGAACTTAAAAACATATTTCCTTTGTCAATAAATCGCCTGCAAACTAAATAAGGTACCAATAATATTTACACAAGAGAGATAATATATATCTTTATCACTCACCCTTTTGCGAGTCCATGTTGACATTGGTCGAGGCCTTTTCCTTCGCGACTGTTCCTTCTTCCTTGGGCTCGCTTCTTCAGCATGCAAGTGTATAGTTGGGTACGGAACAACACCAATTTCATCTTTGACAAGCCGGGGCGTTGAATGCGTGGCAGGGTATCGTCTGGTGAAACTCTCTGGAGTAAAATGCATGGAACAAATGCATGACCACTTTGTTGGAATCCATCTGGCCCGTTTCAGATTCACGAAATCCACCCATTTCTTCTTTCGTTTCCTTCCCTCTGTTGTCTCATCGCCGATAAATGGTATTGGATGAAGCGCTATACTTTTTTCGTTATCTGGGTTATTGCTACATCCAGCAACTACGCATCTTGCAGGCATTTTATGCGAAAAATAAAAGGAGTTTTGAAATACCACCGACAGGAACGCTTCGATTACTATGACTTCTTACGATCGCGTGATGTATTCTTTCCCAGTATGACATCACAAACGCTTTATCACCAGACCTCCCATGGTGCCACGCGACGCGGACGTGATTCAAAGAAAGCCCCAAATCAGGTCCTTTCAGAAGCCATAAAATCAAAACCCCTTGTCTGATTTAAAAAATGTTTTTAGTGACTCATATTGAAATAGTAGTGTCTAGCTACTTACGCAATAATATTGTTTTGTTTAGTTCCCCTTTAA
>REGM01000254.1:112839-123611 GCA_004194415.1 Aurelia aurita | reverse complement strand
ATGAAGGAAAAATTAAGAAGAAAGAACTAGTAAGGGGTTTGGATACCAACGGATTTCGACTGTTTAATAGTTTTGTAATAAGAGCTGCTTGTAACGCTTTCCAAAGATTTTTTTCGTGGGAGAAATTGTAATATTTTGAGGAATGTTATTCCATATCTTAACGCCAAAACTTATGATGGAGTTACGTTTGTAGTTTGTTCTAGTTTTTGGTATGGAGAATTTGCCAGCTGTTGCTTGACGAGTCTGCATATGGTGTTTGTTGCTAGTAAGTTGGAATTGGTTGCAAAAGAATTCATCACAGTTTTCTTTTGAAATGTCATACATGAATTTAGCACATTCTAGTCTGTAAGTGTCTGATAAGTTCAAGGAGTTTAGTAGTTTAAAAAGAGGTTTACTATGTTCATTTCTTTGTTTAAAGAGGATTATTCTTGCTGCTTTCTTTAGATTTGTGTTCAGGGGTTTAAGGGAGCTGGGGTAGGCACCTCCCCAGTTAATGATACCATAGTTGGCATGTGGAGAAATAAAGGCGTTAAAGACGTTAAGTAATATGTTATTTGGAACGAAATGTCTCAATTTGGCTAATACACCTTCATTCCTAGAACTCCTGTCCTTTCAAACAACCTCCCTGGTTCTGTTACCCTCACAACATACAACTTACAGGTTTTCAAACGCTCAATAAACTCCTTTGATCTCACCTCTCTCTACTAACCCCTTTTCTTCTTACAGTCCCTAAGGTACTTGTATAATAGGTGTTACCACCTTTCTTAGAGACGACACACTAAAAAAAATCAGTAGATCCTATCCAGAAGGAGATTTCAATTTTTGAGCTTGGTTGAAAATTTCTTGAGTGTGAGGACAACTTCATTGCAAATATTATTGTCTTGATATCAAGGGAGCAGTGGCCTTTCAAATGAGAATTGTTTCTGTTGCTCACCCAGTAGTTTGTGCGATAGGTGTAATTCATTATCAACGTTCAATGAACAACAAGACTGGATATTAGGAAAAAAACGTAACAGCATCTATAGGTAGATTTGGAATTGCTTCCTTTGATACTAAAGATGGAAATTAGATCTTTTGATACTTAAGTTGCCTAAGGCTAAATATGTGCAGCTGTACATGATCATAGGCAGCTGTGGTGTGATCACAAGGTTCTGAAAGTTTCTATCCCAATCATCAATCAAAGTTGTCTTGTGATTATTTACTTACACTCATCTTTTTGCTTATTCACAAGAATTTGGTGCATAATGGCTACAAAGAAGGCCCTAGCAGAGAATGTGCTGAGTGGATGGTTGAAAAGGGAAAGAGGTAGTAAAAAGCTTATTCTCCTCCATCTTGCTTTCTTTCACTCTTTTTTTATAAAAAGTTTGCTTAACCTAAAACAGATCCAGTTCTCTGCCGTGTATGATTATGTTTTATACCATCAAATGGGATGACTGAAACATGTACAGAAGGTAACCAACAGTTAAGCGGGGAACATACACTATAGCTTGTTAACTGGCATCTCTAAATTTGACAGCCTTCTTACAGAAAGTTTCTATCAAGAAATTGCAACTAATTACCATTCATACGGGCTTATTAAAACCATTTCAGATGCCTAAGATGTATTTTCTTGTCATTTAACAGAATAATTATGTTTATTCTAGCATAGACTGTCAAGAAAATAAATCCACCACATCCTTCATACGTGACTATGCCAAAGGGATTTCAGCTAACATTTCAGATGATGTTCTACATGGTAGGTTACCGTTTGTAGCAAAAGTTATTTTATAGTACAAAAGAATTTTATGAAATTGCATTTCATGTCGTACAATCTCTTCCTGGTATAAGAGGAATGGAAGAAATTCTGGCTTAGTACAGCATCTATCTTTTATGTACAAGAAACATCTATGTAGTGTATGATCAAAGAAGAAGAGGTGCAACAACGTAAGAAAGCAGGCGTTAATTTGATCTTTTGCAATTTTTTTTGTTTTTACGGTGTGTTCTGTTGACTAGATCTTCAGAGCAAAACATATATGTATATACTCATTTTACTTTGTGCATAAAAAGTACACTAAAGAAATTTGGATGGCAAGATATTTAGCACATGGAGGCCTTTCTGAAGTATGTCTTCATCAGAATGTGACTTACAAACTAAACTGTTTCTGCATAAACTCTCAGGAATTGCATAGTGATGGACTAGACTCTTAATGTAAAGCATTTTAAAATAATGTGACTGTAGAAGTAAAGTAGATGCAGGTCCACATCAGCACTTGTGTTGCCTATTTTAGCAACGTGCTTAAAATAAAAGATGTATGTATGTACAATTATAGTATTTTCGGTATACTGTATATATATATTATATATACTTTTATTTAATTGATAGATGAATTAAATTTTCCTGAAAAAGACATTGTGTGTATGTGCAGTTTTTTCCAGTTACATATTGAATTTATGTGTAACAACACAATCTATTTTTTTCAGGAAAATACCATCCATCTATCAATTAAATCAAAGTATACATATCGATACTGTAATTTTAGAACAAGTTTAGTGTGCAAATCACATTCTGATGAAGACATGTCAGACAGGCCTCAGTGTGCTAAATGTATTGTGGTTTTTTGGTTCTGAATTTCTTTAGTATAATTTTATTCCTAAAAGTACCCTGTAAGTAGTTTGCACAAGAAATATAGCCAATAAGTATTATGTTACTTTTGCTAATCAAAAAGTCCTTTTAACATCACAGAAACCATTTTATCAATCAAAACTAACATCCTCCAGTGCAGATTCTTTTGGGTAAGATAAAATTAAGTAAAATTAAGTTTTTTTGAGACATTTGCTGAAACTCTTCGTTAGTCTCCGCTTGTGTACTTTTGTAGATAGAATGAAGGAACGACTGACAAAGAAGTTGCTCTTTCCTAATCATGTGTTTGTATCTAATTTGTTACTCTCCTTAATAGCTGCTCTGACACGTTACTTTCAAACAAAAAAAGAAAGCGCTTCAAGAGCAAGATCATCAAATGGTGGAGTGGTCAAAGAGAAACAAAAGTTGTATGAGAGGAAAAATCAAGTTAGTGTATTTCATTATTTAAAAGCACCTCCTGTATTTCATGCACATGCTAAAGCAACTGTTTGACATTAAAGCTAAATGAAGATGTGACATACATATAGATAATCAGTAATGCAGACTGCCGTTCACTGACCAATGGAAATTGATCTTCGTTTCACAAACCCATCTAGGGCGATCAAAGCTTCTTTAAAGTAGCGTCTGCAGGGCTGATTCCTTCTCATACNCAAAAAAAGAAAGCGCTTCAAGAGCAAGATCATCAAAGGGTGGAGTGGTCAAAGAGAAACAAAAGTTGTATGAGAGGAAAAATCAAGTTAGTGTATTTCATTATTTAAAAGCACCTCCTGTATTTCATGCACATGCTAAAGCAACTGTTTGACATTAAAGCTAAATGAAGATGTGACATACATATAGATAATCAGTAATGCAGACTGCCGTTCACTGACCAATGGAAATTGATCTTCGTTTCACAAACCCATCTAGGGCGATCAAAGCTTCTTTAAAGTAGCGTCTGCAGGGCTGATTCCTTCTCATACAATTCAGCACTTGACATTTGCTTTAACTGTTATATATCTGTAAAGTTGACACCTGAACGAACACGCTTACTTTTTCCTGTCTGTTGCATTTGTTAGCCTTTACTTTGTTGTTTTTATTTAGGTCTTTAACAAGGACATATATGTTAAAGCATTTTGGTTGCATTATTTAGAACGATTCTAAAGAAGGTTTCTTGTTTTCAGAAAAAAAGAAGACGAATGAAGATGGTGGGCAAGAAGACATCTTGGTCCAATGAAAAAAAGGAAAAAGTAAGGGCAGCCCTCACAATGGAAATGATGTCTTCCGAGGATGAGGCAGAGGATGTGGATGGCAGACAGGTTTTTGTGGTCAAGCCACTGCCTTGGCAAACACCAGAGTTTCTCCGGATTAAGGAACAACTTGACAGCAAATTTGAGAGGTGCATGTTACAAAGAAGCAGGAGACAATTTCTGCCTAGAGCTGAGGGTGATCCTTCAGTTAGGCCAAGGCCAAGGGAAATTACTGACTGCATCTCATGGGCAATTCTTTAATATACTTTCTCTCTTGTTTCTTTAGTTTTGTTTAATTTCTTGTTATGTGTTTATTAGCTGGAATTCTCAACAAAGGAAAGCAAGTTTGCTACATTCTGAATATATTATGGCATTTGAGAGAAATCTTTTCAATAGGGCCTTGTGTTGGCAAGTGTTACCGTTCTTTTGAACAACTTCATGAAGTCTATGACCCATGTAATGATTGGCATGATATTACTATCGGCTTCATACAAATAGAGTTTCAAACTTTCGACTTGCTTTGCTCAGCAAAACCAAAGCTTGTAACTATCTTGAACGATGTAACAAAATGGGTGTGGTAATTCTTACCTTACCTACATATTCATACTATCTACGCAACACAGTAGTTTTAAGTGATTTTGTTACATTAATTTGCTGTAAGATAGTAACATATTACCTCGAATTACATAACTGTATCCTTGTAAGTTGTATCTATCTTGGAGAGAAATTTTTAGGTATTAAGCTATCATTTTATCCTACTACTACTCTGTTGTCTCGATTTAGCGTCATTCTGGTTCAGTTCCATATTGTTGTACCATTATTGAAAGAGCAATAAAATTCTGTAATGTTAATTATTGCATTCTGATTCTCAAAGGATTTATCAGATTGGTCAGGATTATTACCCTGTTCATTGTGATTTACCATGCACTTCCATTTTTACAGAAATATATTAAACATTGAAACACAGAAACAACTAAGTCTGAATAAGATGCTTTGAGAAAGATAAATGGGATATTGTTTTCTACAGAAGAAAGTTTCATCAGTTATCAAAATGTCTGCTTGATTATCTTGGTGTTTAATTATGGGTCTTCTTCAGTGCAGCTGGTTTACCTGGTTTGTGAATGATGAATGCTTTTTCACTGTTCACAAGCAGCATTCACTAGCTGCAGCGAAGAATAGCCGCTATTATAAAAGATTAGCTAGCTGGAAAAAGACAGGAATCACCACTTCGAAGATTCATGAAACGAAAGTTGAAACGAAAATGTCCCAGGAAAGTAGAAAAAATTAGCAATGCGTTGCCAGTTTAAGAACATTTGCAATGAGCGTAAATATCCAAAAAGATCAACTTTGGACCATATTTACTTCTGATAAAAGATCGTAAATGTCACCTTTGCTGTCCAATTACATGGTATTGCAAAGTTAAGTAAAGGTGGAATTTACATACAAAAACAAGGTTCAGTAAAGTTCATGTAAAAGGTGGAGCATTACAAGCTTTGATATCAATTGTAAACATCATGTAAAGCTCGAACTTTACAAAATCTGTAAATTTCGTAAATTCATTGTCAAATTTGCTCTTTACAAGGACTTTGCATGATATTTCATAGTATTGTAAATTTCAATTCCTATGCAGTGATGGCTGAAGGAGAAATAACTGGATAAATTGATATCTTATCCATAACTTGCAGAGAACGGTCTTGATATCTCCATCAATTTCTACATTCCTGTCAAAAATATTCGCTTATTATGTTGGTAACCTTTAGTGCCATTACAGTTGTTACATCTAGCCAATCAAGCACTTTCCAAAACTGAGTAAGTGCACCCTAAATGTGGCTGACATACTAGAGCTAACATTCGTATTTTGAATAAAAAACAGATCAACATAACATACTTCCCAGTGAATTGGCAGTTCTCTTTGTTGAAAACATTAGGTCATCAACAAAGGCCCTACTTGGTAGCCAGGACTTGCCATAAAAATCGAATCGAATGACCTGTCTTCCAAAGAAAGCATACATTCTTCGGTTTCTCAACGTTATATCCATGTTTTGTGCCGGAGAAAACCAAACATGTTAGACAGACAAGCCTCTACCAAGGCCAATTAAAATTTGTATGAAATATTTACATTAGACCTTGTATTAGGCCCAACAAATTGAATGCAGAATAAATGCAGTTCCTTCGTGTTTTGGAAGGACCTTTGAATTATCAATGGATTATCATAGGAATTACGAGTTGATGATTCGTGGTGACCCAGATATGGAGAATATCTTTTCAGATGCTCCAATGATTGCATATCGCCGTAACCCAAATGTTCGCTTGAAATTGATAAGATCGGAAAGAAAAGAAAAAAAACCATACGCAGAAAGCATAAGATGTACCCAAAAAAATGCTAAAAAACGAGGACGTCCTTGCAAACTATGCCCACATATGGGACAAACCAATATGATAAAGAATGAGATGGCAGGTAAAGTTTCCAAAATTTCTGGCGGTACCTGCCAAAGCAAGAACGTCGTTTATGCTGCAGCATGCAACAAGCATAACATTCTCTACGTTGGTTATACTTCGACNAACATTCCCCATGTTAGGTGTGTTCAATTATGGTAAGCGAGTACCATGGTTTTTTTGTAGTGTCTGGTCTAAACCGATGCCAGGCACGCTCTTTCCTCGTTTCTTCAATCTAAACGACAATTTTATCATCTGTACCTCCATTAAGATACGGTGGAAAAATTATGGTGCTCCTATAACGAACGACTTTAAATGGAAAAACCAATGTCTGCGTCCAACGATAGCGATCAGGAAAGGATTGATGCACGTTGATTGATGAAATGAATCGACTGTATAAAGGCCTATAAAAAGTCAAACAAACCTGTTGTTTGGTAATAATATTTGTACAATCGGTGAACTCTTTGCAGATACTTTTATTCCCCCCTTGATTGTGGTTTCTTTGAGGATGATTCCTTGTCTTTTTGAGAGACTTTACACCAAATAGAATATCTGTAAGTTTGTTCCCTTTTAGCATTTCAAGACTTGTGCATTATTTCGAAAGTCTCTAGGATATTAGTTTCCTTGCTGTTAGGATCAGTGTTTAAATTTCCGAACGGATCGCAACAAATTCTTAACAATCATACTTTTCAGCTTTACTTAGCTCACTTTAGGACTGATAATATATTTATTCCAATATCAAGTTTCTATCAAATCATCAATTAACTGTTTTCTGGAAGAAGATATTTGCCTGAGCTATCATCATTTCCTGTATTTTGATTACGGTCCTCTGAATGCTCCATAATTGCCAGCTTTATTATTATTAATTTTTTCATAGTAGGCGTTTAAAAGTGATAGCTAAATTACAGCTAATTGATGCCTACTAAAACAAAACAAAAATTAAATAAAAATTATTATTAAGTGAAAAGTAAAACAGTTCTAATGAGTCTGACAATAAACGATATCTATATATACATATAATACATATTTACAGGCGAGTTTTGAATATAAATAAAACATGATCAATTAAAGAACCCAACCTGTGCTACGAAAGTCTTGCATATTCGGCAGTTGCATTCATCGCCCTTCCACTCCTTTATATTTTTTTTTTAAGATGGAAATATTCAGTGACTGTTTAATGTCATTTGAGAGTCCATGCCACAGTTTACATCCCAAGAAAGCAATACTCTCTATTCAAAACCGAACTGTTCGGGCCTTGGGCATTTGTAGAAGAGCAACGTTAGCATCAAATTCGCTCTAGATTCGCGAAGATTGACAGTTTTAGCATTCCAAGCATTTTTGCATGTCCAGATTTGATTCTGTCGCACCCTGGTTCAAATTTCACTCTTTTCCAAAAATAAATTTTCGGATCCTCCAACAAATATGAATGCAGCGTTTAAACCAGTCTTTAGTATTTTCAAACCCTTTCTTTCAATACAGGCAAAGGAAGCCAAGGAAATGCTCTCCTCACTGTGGTAATCGCTTTGGTTGCTGGCGTTGTTGCATTGGCCTTTATTGTTGCTGGTCTCATCATGAAAATGAGGCGCCCAAAATCAGCAACAAAAACCCTGAAAGAAGAGATTGGGATCGACCATGCACCCAACGGGCATCAATATGTGTCTGAAGACGAGGCTGTTGGTGGAAAGAAGGTTAGAGAGGAGAGGTTGTAAGGTCGAGACTCTGATGCGACTATTTCATTATATCTTGTAGCTACTTGGGAGTTTTTTTATGAGAGTGATTTGGATACAACTTTAACATGATTTTTGACAATGAGCCTAGCTCACTTTGTATGTATAAAATAGAATACTAAATGTAAAAACTGTAGGAGACGGTGATTTTCTCTTTACACAATCGATTCCATAGCTTTCCAGCAAAGTTTCCTTTCTGTTCTAAAGAGAATGAACAATATAAACATAATTCCACATTTTGGCTGGTCATTGATTGTCTTGTTACAGAACAGTCCCGTTCCTCTAACTGCGAGGTAAACATTTCTTGCAAAAGTAGCAAATTAATACTAGCCTTAATTGTTGTCACGAAGGGGTTTTATTTCCGTTAAAAACCACAATATTCAAGATTCCTTTCCTCAGCGAAGTGAAATTACTTTTAACTGTTTTTGGATTCTTCTTTACAGGATTTTTATATTCAGATTTTTATTAGCTCATTGTAATTTTACTTTTGAACCAAACTGCAAAATATTTTTAACTTCATTTGTAATTCACGTTAACCCTATCCAGACTAGGCTTTTTGAAACTCTGGGGAGACTAGGGGGGGGCACAAAGTGCCCCCCTCTTTATTCTCAAAACTATATGTGCTAGAGACTTGAAACTTGGCAAAAGTAACAAACAAGATATTGCAAACAAGATGACGTCATTTGTTTTTGTTTATGTCACGTGGGTAAGTGCTGACGTCAGCAAATGTTGCTAAATAAGGTGTAAAAAATGGTAAAACCACTCTGACTTTGACGTGTTGTATCTCAAAATCAGTTAAATATATTGATATGNGGGGGAGGGGGGGCAGGGGTACACGACTTATGGATGTACGGGGGTCTGCTGCCTGGATTCAAGAAAGGTACCCTCTTCTAATTGTCGAAAATTGCCTTCGTAACCACTTTTATGACGAATTTTGGCGGAAAACTACCAATTTTTAGCGATTTTGGCGATTTCAGCCAAACTGACCCATATTTAAGGAAAATCTGACGAAAAATTACCCTTGTTTGGCGAATTTTTGGCTTGAAACCCCACCCATATGGACAGTACACACCCGTACTCTCAACATGTTATGTACCCCCCCCGGATCTGTTACACGGTCTATTGAAAGTTCATAGCCTTTTAAGATCCATCTTGCTCAAATTTGGTACAGAGCTGACATCCTGTTTAGAAGGGTTTAAAGGACAAATGGACAAATGCAGGGTTTGTAAAATCAATGTTAGAAAAAACTTACCAACTGCTGAAGCAAACGGCCAGCATTTTTCGACTTTTTGACGTTCCTAACAGCTGTCAATTCGTTAAACATTTTGATAATTTAAGCCAAATGTCGTCGCCATTAGTCGTTGTTTTTCCGCGAGTACACCATAAGGAGGCTAGCCACGATACGATCCACCATTAAGATACAACAGTATAATCTTTTATTTCATCATCAATCATACCAGCCCGGATTAGTAAGATTAATAAATCAGTAGTTGTTCTTACATTTTATATACGGGGTGAATCGGAAAAAAGTGGGCGTGTAACAAGTTATATTTCAGTAAAATGCAAGTCAAATCGGGTTTGTTCAAGTTTTAAATTGCAAAAGAAAAATTGAGTTAGTTGATATAGATATTTAGTTTGTTAAAATCAGTCATTCCTTTCCATAAATATTGGCGAATATGTGATATAACTATTTTGGTGAAAAGGTATGGTTATCATGAGAACTTTCTGCTTCCCAAACATGACAATTAAATGAATAGTCTCCTAGGGATACACAATAAACAGCAATATTGTTGTCTTTTGTCCTCTACCACACTACAAGCCTTGTTTCAATCTTTTTGTGGAGAAACAGTATGTTTGTCATGGCTTGGAATTTCAAACGTGCCTGAATCAAATCGAAAGCCTTTTTGGGAATCTTATTAAACACAGTTCACTCGTGCTTATGGAACGGTAAGACCGATTTCGACCAAGGAAATTTTTATATTTAAGTTGGGATTTTTCCTATGTATGGATTTTTAAAGAAAAGAACTTACGTATAAAATTGCATCAATAAAATTTGGCAAACATCCCACGTTTTTCTGACTCACTCGGTTACTATCATATAGATGGATGATATCGTTATTGTAGGGTTTTTAATTTAGCGATGTAGCGTATACGACGGTTGCGTTCTTTTGGAACCATTGAGAAGATTTAACAACAAATTCCTGCATCTTTTTACTGAATTCCGCTAATTTTTTTAAAAGAAACCAAAATCCAGGGTTGGTAGGCAGTTTCTTAAATTTTAGGGCCATTCTCCTACTAAAAATGTCTCATGTGTTTCTTATATTGTTCCCAGGGGCGTACTCACATATATTTAGGATAGGGATGCTCAGGTTACTTTTTTGGGTCTAAAATTTGGGCAAAAGTTACTTTTTTGGGTCAGTCAATTGTACAGTTATTTTTTTGGGTTCATGAAACTCTGGATTATTTTTTTGGGTCTCAAATATGAGAACAGTTTTAAAAATATAGAAAAGCATGATTTACAAACAATGTGTTACTTTTATGGGTGTGTTGGGTAAGACAAATTATTTTTTGGGTCAATTTTTTTGCTAGGAATTATTTTTTTCGGTTGATGGTTTGTACCCCAGCCTGAGCACCCCTATCCTAAATATATGTGAGTACCCCCCCCTGGGAGCTGTCTTTCAGAGCATAATTGGTACACATAAGGAAGATTTAATGTTCAGATGCATCACCTGCATAAAGAAACAAGAACTGTAAATACAATTG
>REGM01000254.1:65000-83435 GCA_004194415.1 Aurelia aurita | reverse complement strand
GAATGGGGTACTCGGTTCCAGTCCTTTTCAACAGATCTTACTTTAAATCCCTTGCAAATTGTGATATCAGCATGAAACTTGGTAGACCTACACAGTTTGACAAGCTGAAAAATATAAAATCAAGACCCCATCTCAAAATTGCCCCCAAGGGATATTTTTAGAATGGGGTACTCGGTTCCAGTCCTTTTCAAGGGTTCTTACTGTAAATCCCTTGCAAATGGTAATATCAGTATGAAACTTGGTAAACCTAGACAGTTTGACAAGCTGAAAAAATATAGAATCAAGACCCCATCTCAAAATTGCCCCCAAGGGCTATTTTTAGAATGGGGTAGTCGATTCCAGTCTTTTTCAACGGATCTTACTGTAAATCCTTTGCAAATTGTGATATCAGCATGAAACTCGGTATTCTTACACAGTTTGACAAGCCGAAAAAGATAGTATTGAATCTCAAATTACCCCTAAATGCTATTTTTAGAATGGAGTACTCGGCTCCAGTGGGGTTCCAATCTTCTGTGATCAAATTTACTGTAACTCTCTTTTGCAAATTGTGATACCAGCATGAAAGTTGGTCTTCTTATACAAATTTATAAACTGAAGAGTTAGGATCCAAACTGCACCTCAAAATTAACCCATGAGCTATTTTTAGAGTGTGTTACTTGGTTCCAGTTCGCTAAGACAGTCATTGATTGAAATTTAGCGCGCTAAGATTGTTTTGTGCTGTATGCAAATGATGGTCTAATTGGGAGTTTATGGAACGCCGTTTGCACAAAAATGACATAAACTAGGTTTATGCTACATAAACCTAGTTTATGTGTACATAAACCTGGTTTATGTGCATAAACCTAGTTATGTCCATTTTTGTGCAAACGGCGTCATAGCCATTGTTGTAGAAGGCGTCGCAATGATTCTCCGTAGAGGCGGTGTGGTAACGATAGAGAGCTTATCTCATTCGGAATACAGGTGCGCGCCTTTTCCCTGAGGAGAAGAAGGACTTTGCAGTTATGAGTTGTGAGTTTCTTGCAATGAGTTTCTTATGATACCGATTAAAAAAATTAGAGGCTAACAACCTTTCATCTCATGTAGGAAGCGGTCCTAAAATTCCCCCCACTTGAAGAATGCAAATATATACCAACAAAGGTAATTTCCAGCAACTGGTCATCATAATGCATCATAATATCAAGTCTGGCATAAATACCCCTGGAAGAGCCCAGAGCTTTTTGCAAGGGAGTCAGGTAAAAAGATGTCGTTATGCCCATGAGGTAACTTGCGCTGCTTTAGAGAAAATTATGAAAGAAGCAGAGAAGGAGAAATGTCATTTGAAGAATGGTTGCAAATGAAGCGCACCGAATCAATACAATTCAACTACTGGCTCACAGCAATGGAGATGGAGGCCTTGCTTTTGAAATTAATTCGAAGCTTAAGAGAAGCAGATTTCCACATGTTTATCGAAGCTTTGGATGTTCTCTTTAGATCACACCCACTATGCCCGATGGATGTCCATTTTCATCCACGACATGAAAATGCTGCCAGAGAAGCATCCTGCTGTATATGATGAGTTCCGTAAAGGTCACTTCACAGTCAAGAAGACAGCAAGAGTGTTTTCGTGTATTGCTGAAGATCAAGCACACAAACAAAACAACAAAAGACAGTTAAGATCGATTGTGGGGCAATCGGCATCCTAGAAAACGAACTGTCGCTGATAAAGTGGATGGTTGGTGGCCCTGAGATTGCTCGACTTGTCAGTATGTTTAACAACGATGCAAGGCAAAGTGAAGACGTTCTGCCTCATCACGAAGACACAGATTCTCACGAGAAGCGCTTCCGAAAAGATGTTCTTGCTCTGAAAAACACGTTAGCAGATGTTGGTAGTCCCTTTGAAGAAGATGACATACTAATTCAAGTCATACTATGCCATTGTAATGGTGAATGCTAAAGACAACTGGATGAGTTACATTTATTAGTATTGTATGTATCTAAATTTAGAATAGTGCTTCTGTAATGAATATCCTTTTAATGCTAGATTGGTGTACAAACACCACTTCCTAAAATAGCATTATGGGGGAATTTTGAGATAGGGTTTCGATCCTATCTTTTTCGGCTTGTCAAACTGTGTAATAATACCAAGTTTCATGCTGATATCACAATTTGCCAGGAATTTACAGTAAGATCCGTTGAAAAGGACTGGAACCGAGTACCCCATTCTAAAAATAGCCCTTGGGGCAATTTTGAGCTGGGTTCCGGACCCGGGGTGGGTACTCCACTATCCAGTCATACGGGGATGTGCGCCAGTTTTGGGATAGTTTTTGCCATGAAAATTCTGGGAATGGGATATGCCTTTTGTAGGAATTTTCTGGGATTGGGTCTAATTTTTACTATAAATTCTGGGAATGGTCAGGTTTAGGATAAACAACAATTTTACTATTGTATTTTAGTGAAAACACTTGTCGGAAACCTCACCCATATTCTGGGATTGGGTCTCAAAATCCCACCTATATTCTGGGATTGGGTCGTAACAGAAAATCTTGCAACGCAGACCCCCATATGACCCAATAGTGAAGTGCCCCCCCCCTGGGTTCCGGACCCTATCTTTTTCAGCGCATCAAACTGCGTAGGTTTACCAAGTTTCATGCTGATATCACAATTTGCAAGGGATTTATAGTAAGATCTGTCGAAAAGGATTGGAACTGAGTACCCCATTCTAAAAATAACCCTTGGGGGCAATTTTGAGATGGGGTCCCGACCCTATCCTTTTCAGCGCATCAAACTGTGTAGGTTTACCAAGTTTCTTGCTGATATCACAATTTGCAAGGGATTTACTGTAAGATCCGTTGAAAAGGACTGGAACCGAGTACCCCATTCTAAAAATAGCCCTTGGAGGCAATTTTGAGATGGTGTCCCGACCCTATCTTTTTCAGCGCATCAAACTGTATAGGTTTACCAAGTTTCATGTTGGTATCACAATTTGCACGATCATTCCTCTAACAGCCCTGACTATGCCAGGAAAACAATTATTGTTTTACCTGGTAAGCCCACCATACGAAAAAGGGGTAAAAGTGTTGCAAACTGCAAAAATAGATGCGAGGTTTGCAACATAATCTACCAATGCGATGGAGATAAGCTCCTAAAAGAACAGTACAAGCGGGAAAATGAATGGCTTGGCTGTGACACTGATAATTGTGACTATTGGGTACATGCAAGGTGTGTAGGGGTGAAAGTTGGCAAGAGGAAACTGGAAAAAATTCCTTTTTCTTGCCCATCTCATCCCAAGTCAGTTTGAGAAAGCACTTGCAATCTATGACTCACTAAACTGTAAAACAGCGTTCAATATTTTGTGGTAAAGAAATTTTAGTGAATGATAAAAAGATAAGGGGGTAGCTAAAAAATCTAAATGAAGACATCCATACTGTCTATTTCAATTAAAATTTCAGATAAAGTATTTGTTATTAAAATATTAGGAGTCAAGATCCTTGCAACGTCCAATAATCATACACAATTTGAATTTATTCTTCAACTTACACGTATTTTTTTATAGGAAACTAAGAATTTGAGCCAGTACTGAAACTTTCTTAAAATTATCAGATTTTGAGTACTCAGAGTTTCTTCTGAGTTGCTAATGAGGTCTTGTGCCCTTGTAAACATTTCAAAAACAAGGTTTTCTGAAGCCTTTCCAGTTTTTAGTTAGTGCTCATAAGTACTTTTTAAGTCAGATGATACAGGAAACAAGTAAAAATATAGTACAAATATGCTAAGGATTTCCTCGGCTAAAGAAAATAGTTGCTTAAATAATTGTTCCCAGTGCTGGAGTTTCTTAAATGTTTAGCAATCTGAGAGTTGAGTTTCTTATAAAAAGAATACGTGTAAATCCAGGTGTTAAATACTGTAATTGTCATACTCTTCTTGTATCAGATAATAAAAGCCAATGTATGACGATTTCGTTTTATTTTTTACCTCTTGTTGAAAAGTTCTTCAAAATTTTCCTTTCTTGAGGCATCCAGTGCTGATAGTAAAACACTGGATCTCGTGTAAATCTCTTTCTTTGTGCAGTTCTCTACTTTTTCATGAAACTCCTGTTCTGCATCTTTTACATAGACCGGGTTATTTTAATAAGGCTCATCACTGATAGCTGCTGTAGCATATGCCTTGTAGTTTTCCTGTGCACTGCTTGTAAAATCAATGAGAGCTGAAGACAGATGAACTTCTCCAGACAAGTCAATGTGGGAACTTGCTGATTCTGGCTGTCCAAAATAGCACTTGTCACGTAGAGCGGCTTTCAGAGAAATAATTTCTTTCCTGTTGTGTTTCTCTTGGCTCTTGCCTGATAAATTTGGATCTGTCACACCAGCATCAACTAACGTTGCATTGCGAATCTGCAAACGAATTGTTATGATATCTTATGATGAAAAGTTATATGCTGTACTGAAAGATAACTACAGTTCTCCACGGTATGAGGTTGTGCCATTCGAAGCATAAAAATTACCACAAATAAATCCGGAAAAATTTGAAAAGTTTACCCATTTGGGAAAGTAAAAACTATATAGTTTTACTAAAAAACTTATGCATAAATCCGAAAAAATTTGAAGCATACTAATAAATTCCTATTGAAAAAAGGTCCAAAATATGGCACATGCCTGTACCATGAAGTACTTAACCCTATCTGACCTGGGTGTTCCCCTTTTTATTTCAGTTGTTATATCAGATATGACCACCTAACTTAGCGCAAATGTTATTAATCATATAAACAATGATTATTTAAAATTTTAATTCAATTAGCGCCATTGTTGTTGTTGCTAGAGCATAATTATCATTATGATGTTGATGAGTCATAAAACTGAAAGCATGTTAAACGTTCATNTGTACTGGTAGAGCATGGACGAAAAGTATGAGAGCAACAACTTTTTAATGTTATAATAAACTAATGTGATTGAATTAAACTGCTTTTACAACTGTTTTGTTTGACTAAAATCCGTCTCAAATTAGTTGTCCCGTGATATTTGCGATAACGCAAATTAATCATGCTAAATACTTCAATTCTTTTTATTCGCGGACATTTTCGCCTTACATCTAATTTGAGATACTTTAATGTTGCTGTCTTTTCCGAAGTAAAGATGATACATCTATTTCCCATTGGAAAGTATCCATTTTTGTGTTCATTTTGTAGAATTACTTTTATTTTACCACACAAGAGGCAAACACAAAATGAAGAAAGACATTGTTTTTACCTGATTCAACTTGTCCAAATTTTGGAAATTTTGTACCCATTGACGATTTGAGGGAACGCCTATGACCCATTTCTTCGCCTCTTTGTTAATCTCCTCCTGGACTGCATCGCCACCTTGGTAATGACCATCTCGAGCTGTTCTGCTTGCAGTTAACGAATCGCTTATCAGCTCTTTGATGGCTTGAGGTGCTAAGCTGCAGACCTTCGTGTCATAATGCATGATTTCTCTGTACATTGGATGATTCCTTCCAAAAAACAATAAAGCCAGCTTTGATTTGGCAGTGAAAATTGCCTTAGAATCACCATTCCTTGAACCTTGCCTGAAAAGCATCAACGCATGCAGAAATGTTAGAGCCATTTGTTGGCAATAAAGGTAATTTGGGTTCTTGACACCATCGTTGTATTGCCAGTACCCCTTCACTGATGGTTTCTGATTCACTTTTAGAGCAGAACGTACATAGGGAAGCAAAAGCTCATCTACCAAAGTTAGGTATGTAATTTCTAAAATCTGCCATAACTTGTGATGATCGCTACCCTTTCGGATATACTTAAGAGTATTGTCGCTGGTGAAGCCAAGCTGTTTTACGAAAACCTCCATAAAGACTTTCCAGTTCAAGCTCATAAATGCTTTTGCAGCATTCATTGCTATGTGCAAGAGACCAGGAAGAGGCACAATCCAATCAAATTCACGTAATGGTTGGCGATCATTGCTACCAGCACAATCGTGCTCTTCAAAATTTTCCTTTCGATAGAATGACTCGCTGCAAGCCGGGCACGTAAATACATTATTCATCAACTTGACGATGACTGTGTAAATGGCACCATCATTCTTTAAAAATAACCATTCTGTTCTACCTTTGTCATTGTATTTTAAAATGCCGGCTCTTTTGCCAATATTCCCCAAGATAATAGAAATATTTTCAAAACCACTTGAATTGAGCATTTCTGGTTCCCCCACCCATATTTTTATCACATTTGGCTTTTTGAGAACATTTATATGACTGTAAGGATCTATTCTACTGTTTGTTTTGTCTCCTCCTTCTACGTTTACTTCTGGCTTTTTCAGACGTCCCTTGCAATTTCTGCACAGCCTATATGATGAATCATTTGGTTCTTCGCAATCCTCGCTAATTTTGACAAGCTCGCTCTGCCTCCTCATCTCAACGATATCATCAATCTCGTCTTTGTACTCCCCGCTTTCCGTGACACTTTGTGTACCTTCTAAATACTATAAGCGAGCAGCAATCAAATCATTTTGAGATGCCCTAAATTAATCATTTCTTTCCTCCAAGGCAAGCTCTATCATTTTGGACTGGTTTTTGTCTGGTTCTCTGAAAAGCCAAGCTTCGTGTTTCAGCGCAGGTTGGCTTGGAATCTGATTTTGAGGGTCAATTTGCAGATATGCCTTGCTCGTTATGACACTTAATGGAACAGTGTTGTTGTCTACCATAACAACGTGGCCTTTACCAACCACTTGCTCGTTGTCAAAAACACACCGAACAAGTCCATCCGGGAACTTAATTTCCTCCTTTGCTTGATGAGCAAGCCAATTC
Source organism: Aurelia aurita (assembly GCA_004194415.1). Lineage (NCBI taxonomy): Eukaryota > Metazoa > Cnidaria > Scyphozoa > Semaeostomeae > Ulmaridae > Aurelia > Aurelia aurita. Next base: position 76,664 of record REGM01000254.1, on the reverse strand, counting down.
GTCATAAAAGAATATGAACCTGCTGGTCTCGTCTTTCCAATCATATTTGCAATTAGCTTACTCCCAGACAATGAATACGCCAGTAAATTTTGTCAGAAAGACATGGGCAAAATGAGGAGTTTGTTTCGGGTGCTATAAAGCTGCTCGATACAAAGGATCATCAAAGGTACGTCCTCTTCTTGCTTAGGGTTCAAGTCGAGCAAAGTGCTGACAAATGATACAAGTGGGGCTGGGCGCTTCTGTAACCAACTTTTTCCATCGTACTTTGCTACTTTCTCCATTGTAGCACACGGTCTTTCTCTGTATAACTCAGCAATATCATTGGATGTTAATGATTTCAAGAGTTTTGCAGCATTGTCTATCGCTTCTTGTATGTAATCTACTTTGTTGATAGATGGTGTATCTCTTGCCTCCTCAGTTGTCTCACACGAAAGCTCTTTGCCAGGAACGCTGCTTGGCTCTTCTGTTATTTCTAAACATTCTTCGCAAACATACTTTGCTCTCTTCGACAACAAGCCACTCCTTCATATCAGTGGTATGACAGTACAATGATCATGTCACTCCTTCTGCGTACCAATGAAGATCTGATAAATACAACATTTTTATAAGAATGTTTAATTCCGACCTGAGCATCAATATCCTTAGTGAGTTTCAGTACACATAGTATAAAACTTTGGCCTGACATTTTCATAAGCGATATTCTTATAACAAGAAATCGTGTAAGATACTTTTTGTAAGAGACCTCAACAACCATAGTACGAAGTAACAATGAAGTAGACCATTTCGCAATTTGCAGAAAGGGATTGAGGAGAGCGCAACCAATTCTGCCAGCCTTGGCAACAAGTAGAAAGTCTTGGGAATCCCTGGGAATGAAAAGCTGGGAATGAAACTGGGAAAGCTGGGAATTGCACCTAAAAGCAGGGATTTTTCCAGCTTTCCCAGAAAGCTGGGAATTCAAAGCTGGGAAAGCTGGAAATTTAAAACCCAGAAAGCTGGGGGGCTGGGAATTGAAAACCCAGAAAGCTGGGAAAGCTGGGGAATGCTTAATGTACGATTTCTAAAAGTTGGGGAAGCTGTGAAAGCTGGGACTGATATGAACAAAGAGAACAATACTGTGTTCTAATCATTTGTGTAATCGAAGGCCTACAAAATTCGAATCGAGTTGCTCGCGCCACTTTTTCACTCAACTTTTTTTTCCAACATTTGTTGGCTTTCTTGACCGAGCGAAGGTGTTTCTTGAAATTTTCTGGCGGTTTACAACGAAAGCAAACAGGTTAGTAATTGCGTTGTTCTTCATAATTCTTCGCTTGAAAGCATGCTTAAATATGTTACGACCTTTTTCCATAAATATTTATTTTGGGCTTTGAACTTTCACTTTATTTTCAATAGGCCTAAACAACAAACGTCGAATATCTTGTCCGGCCTTCACCTTTCCCAACTTTTCTATCATGCCATGGACGTTTGTTGATTTATTTACGTTATTACTACATTATTACGAATAAGATGCTCGCTTGTTTGCTGATTTTAGCTTCCTTTGGAATCATTTGAAAGTTAAGAGTAATTTGATTAGTGTACTGAATGCGTTTTGGATTTGAATTTTGTTTAGAGTTAGGCTGGATGATATTAGTGTTTCCTTACTTTACATTCATGAATTGTGTATTATTGTGTAATTGAGTACGGAGCATTTGTTTAGAGTATTAGAGGAGTATCTTATTTAGAGTATTAGAGAAGTTTCTTTTGGAGTATTGTAGAAGCATCTTATTTAGAGTATTAGAGAAGTACTCATCTTTTTATAAGAAACTGGTTTATAAGAAACAACCAGTACTAAGGATGGCTGAAAATTTAAGAAACTCTAGTACTTGGTTCGGAAAGAGCTAAGAAACTTTCAAAAGAAAATATCAAAGATGTTATGACAAATATGTCGTTGAACCCTTTTTCTTGAGTAATATTAACTAACGGTTTTATGTTTTGAACGTAATAGAAAACTTTTTCTTCCAACCTGATGTTTTATATGTCAAGAAACATATTTGCAGCAGTGTTGGAAACTACATGAGAATTCATGTGTTTAAATAATAAGAAACAAATACCTGGGGGAGGGGGGTAGGTACTTTACCCAAATTTGTACAGAGAGGTCCCCCAGAGTTTTTGATGACCAACCCACTTCTATGATGATGTAATAGTTGACCAACCCTTTCTTTATGATGATGTAATACCCTTTGAAACAATGGAATTTCAGAAAATTTCTTATTTAGACCCAATTGTAAGGAAATTTTTTCCAAAATGACACCTGTTTTAGAGAATTTTCCCTTGCAAAACCCACCACTATAAGAGGCATGTACCTGTTAGTGATTAAGTAAATACTCTCCCCCCCCCCAGAGACAGTAGAACTTTCTACAAGCTAGAAGTTTCCCCTAGATTGCCAAGAACTGATCATGGACAATAACAAACTTACATGCTAACTCAAAGTAAGGTGAAAAGCTTTTGATATAAGAAAAAGCTTCCAATTTTACACCTATTGTTATATTTCCATACAGTCATAAAGTTCCATTGAATTATTGTGTTACCTGTTCAAGACAGAATTTCAAATTGTTTTGGGTATTTATTCATTCAGCTATAACAATTGTCCATTAGTAATATATCTTACTCTTTGAATTTGCACAATCACAGTTCATTACTTCATGTACCGGGTGCGCCAAAAAAAACTATCCACGTTTGAAAAATCGTATTACCTAGAGTACTGGATGGATTTGAATGAATCAAAGTTTGGTTGATAGCAGAAAGACTGAAGTATTTTTGAGATTTTTCTCGTATTTTTATGAGTACAGATAATACAGCTAAATTCGAATTTAAGAAAATTCTGTGTTTGCAAGATGCCTGAAAAAGGGCCTAAAACACTTGATCAAATCTTACAGAAATTTCTAACACCGAACACTGCAAAATTACAGTTTTTCACGGGTATCGGATGTCGTCTGCACTTGTATTGCCATGGGATTGAAAATCTTTAGTATTTCTTTAAGAATTCATTTCCTATAACGCGAGAGAGAGATTAAATGCTCTTGCATCTTGTTCTATGCGGGAGATTTCGTACGATTTGATCGAGTGTTTTAGGCCTGTTTTCAGCCATTTCGCAACAAGCGAATTTTCGTAAAGTTGAATTTATCTATGTTTACTCTGCTGATAAAAATACGGGAAAAATCACAAAAATACTTCAGTCTTTCAGCTATCAGCCAAAATTCAATTCATTCAAATCCATCTAGTACTCTAGGTACTACGATTTTTCAAACGTGGATAGTTTTTTTTGGCGCACCCGGTATTATAATTTCCCTGTCTTAGTGGCTCAATTTTTACTCTCAACTTGTCCTTGAATTTTTTTCATTTATATTTGCTGAATAGTTGTACAGTTAATTTATACAACGTTTAAGGGAAAGAGAAAACGTGCTGTTTTTCACAGTCGTAAATTTAGTTGGAAACAGGCAGAGGAAACACAGAAGAATTTGTAATCTGGTCCAAGCAAATCACCTCAATCTATGTTATCAGAGGTAAGTCCTGCTGACACTGGAATATTTTCTTTATCTTCTGAGTACACTGACGAAAGAGCTCCCCCTGTAAAAAGAGTAAATCGTCAGCTTTTCAAAACTTCTCCATTCTTAAAGACAAATGACGGAGATATAAGGCGACTTAAATCAGGGGCCTGGGCAATCCAAATATAGCCTATTGTATTCTATTGTATTTGATGACCTCGAGAGATTATCGAATGTACTGGACAATGAAAGCACTCAGACATCTTTTGTTCTATTTTTAAACAAGGCGCTATATATCCGTCATTTGTCTTTAAGCTTGGAGGATCAACAAGAACAAAGAACATTAGATCCTCGCCCCCATGATAATAGCTTCGTTTCAGGTTGGATACCTTTTCAGAGTTTCTCACAAGGTGATAGTGCAACATCAAAGAAATCATTTAAAACACCAACACTCGCAAAGAAACTAAATCCTGCAGTATCATTTGAATCCACTTTGAAGATAGATGCTTGCACACAGACTGATCAAGATCAACATGAACATGAACCAGAATTCTTTACTGAGACCTTAAATGAAGGATCTAGTTTCAGATGGACCAACGACGAGGTAAAAGTTCTGCTATGCTCTTTAGTAGATTTAGGATTGTCCTCTTTCCCAAGATCAGGATCTAGTGATTTTAACACTGTTGATCCAGAATATGCTCTTTATGCTTGTGTGCATGCAAATATATGTCTCCAGGTTGCTAGCTTCAAAAGATCTGTTGACAGTGCCAGGAAAAAGTGCATCAGCCTATCAATGGAAATGAAAAACTTATTGCTTGGAAGCCAACCTGATTCCGAACATTCAATCAACTTAGAAAAATAAGTGTTTCAGTTTGCCTTGAGAAGGTATAATATAGATGGTATCAAACATCCTGAGGTGGGTTTTTATGACATCTGGAATTTTGTCATGTATTCCCATTGGTCTATTATAGTTACTTTGTTTGTTGTTATGATTTGTATCAAAGATACAACTGTAACACTGGATTATTTCAGTATGCTGAATACAGATTTTCTTGAATTCATAAAGCACTGTATTACTGGTTACCACACGCTCTCCAGGAAGCAAATGCCAAACATCATATCCAATCTGGCAAAGGGGAAAGCTAACAACCGATTTCCTCTAGACTCCTTGATATTTCATTTTATTAATGAAAATGCACGATTCTATCTCTTAGAAAATACCAGCTCAATGGAGTATAGCCACGTCACAAAGGCATTCTGGAAAGGAGCAAAATATGTCTTTGGTGGAAGTGTCATCGGGTACTTTTCAGGTTACAGAAACACAGGTCAGCAAATTCTTTCAGGTGTGAGACCTGGAGTTCATAACCCTTTAGATGCTAATATGATATTTGCTCTTCCTAGTGAATCTGTTCTCAACAGGTTTCATCCATATGAAGACAAGTTATCTCAACGATCGCAACCAGGGATCTTTAAAGAAGCTATAAAGGAGGCAGTGAAGTCCACTCCACCTGGAGCAGCAATGTGGTTGAAGTGGGACGGTAGAAAAGTAAGTCCCGGTTTCCGGGAAGATAGTGGGGATATGGATTTGTTGGGGTGTGAAGAAAATGAAACACTTCAACAAAGACAAATTAACCAAACATCTCTTCTTTCACTGTATGAAAAAAACATCGACAGCTTAACACTTGGATATTTCTTCCAACATGGATATTGCAGGGAAAAGTAATATATCAAAGATATTAATTGAAACTTTGCGCACTTTAGGGGACAATAACATGCAACTGCGTGACCTTAGACAGAAGAAACAAAGATCGTTGGAATCGTTGAAGCAACGTGATGGCACCGATTGGAAAAAGGGTAAGTTTAAAAATGCTATTCTTCTATTCATGGAACCGTGCTTAAACTAGAGAGTCTCATTCAAAAAGGCCTGGAACTATCTGATAATGCATGTGAACAACTAACAGCTCTTAATGGAAAAGGTAAGTTATGAACAAGCACCTCTCAGGTTTCTAGTTGCGATTTCAATAATATTTGTATGCCAAAGGTTATTCTAGGTGATGACATGGAACAAGAAAGCCATTCCCTCTTTATTGAGCAGCGCTCACAACAATGGTTTGACCTAAAGAAAATTCATCCAGTGTCTGGCAGTTCACTTTATGACATCGTAGGATTCCGAACCCTGAAAAAAAAGCAGCAAAAGTGGAATGAATACCATAGAGGTGCAGATGCTCCCCCCTTTTCTCCTGAAGTACAGCGTGCTTTGGATCATGGTACAGCAAATGAGGTAAATGCAATTGCTACGACTTGCACACAAATTTTGCCATCTCTATTTCCTAACATGAATTTCTCCGAGGTAGGTTCTATCATCGTGGAGGATTTGAAGACGAAACATCATCACAATGACGATGGTAAATGTGTTGCTAGTGGAAAAGGTGAACACACCTTTGTACTTGTTTCACCAGATGGAGTGCTTGTCAATGCAGAAAAGGAAAGCTGGTCAGGTAAGGAAGATTTTGAATTAACTGTTGAATTTAAAAGTAGATTCTTTCGACCTCTAGCCCACCTTGAAGTCCCAAAACAGTATGTTCCCCAACTTGAGCTCGAAAGTTTTGTTTTCAAAACTAAGGCAACACTTTTCGTCTTTTCGTCTCATGCACTAAAGAATTCTCGACAGCTTTTATCTATAGAAACAATGCTGTTTATACCCATGAGTTATTAGCGGAAGCAAAAATCAATTTTGTGGAAAGTGGACAACCAAAGCATTTCACTGAAGAAGGCAAAGCGTTGAAAGAACATCTGGCATCTGATGCAGGTAATGCTGAGTTCATAGGTGAGTTCAAAACAGTCAATGTTGTTAAAGAACAACCAATGTCCCCATCATGCTCTGTTTCGGGTTCAAATAAATTTACAATTGAAGACACAACGACACTACTTCTTGGTGCAAAACAGCTGCTTGAAGAGAGTTATGATATAAAGCGTCAAAAGGCTACAGAGGCAGTGACATTTTTGCTATCTGATACTGACAGAATGGGTGATGTATACGGAGTAATGGCCTCTTACATTTTGACTGGCTATAGTGTTTCTACCAAAATTATGCGAAATGTTGTAAATAAAGTTTATCTTTCTTGTGTCTCTCTAGGTGCAAATACTTGCTCTTTTGCTTATGACGGACAGTGGCATTTCATGATGGCTAGGGGCCTTGATGACAAACCGCATACCAGGTATCAGTTGCAACGGGTCCTGTGGAATGAGGTAAGTTCCATGAAAAAATTAGATATCGTTAAAGCTGTCTCTTTATCAAACGCAAATCCATCCCATGAATTCATCTTTGTAAAGATGGCATCAGGTGCTTTATGGGTATCGAGTCAAGATCATGTAGATTTAAAAACTTCAAAAAAATTCTTGAAATCCTTTACAGGATTAATTGCTCAGGAAACAGGCCCTAGTAACGAAGATGCTTCTGTTTCAGATGACATTTCTACAATAGCTGAACTCGCAGATACCGACAATAGCAATGAAATTACGTCCAAGATCAATGGCAACGAGGAACACGAGACAGAACGGAATGATGGGCCACTTCACGTTCTAACTGAGGCAAATTATGCTGAGCTGAATTTGTGGCTGTTCTGTGATAGCGGAACGGATAAGAACATACGTCCCGAAAATCTGAAAGATATTCTAACAGATATAAATTCTCTTTACAGGTGCACCACTGAATCTTTGAAGGAGATCTTGCGATGGTTGAAAACTAAGCATCCTAAAGAAAAATTCAGATTGAGTGGAACAAAAATGGTTCTCGCAACTTTAATTCCAAAGTATCTTTGCCCTATTGATAAACATGAGCTTGACCACGAAATCATATTCAAGAAGAAAACCACAGGTAACAAAGAACCAGCGTCACTTAGATCAATTTGCATTTCCTCTTTGCGCTCTAGCAATTACAACAAAATGGCCCTCAGCGTCTCATATGCTTCTTGTTTATTTCCAGAACGACTACAACTGTGGAAGGATGAGTCAGCTATAAATTTTGATATGGGCATTGGTCAGAAAGGCAAGGTTAATTGGTTCTTCACTCCAGACGTTCATCCTGTATCAGGTAACATTCTTGTTGGGCTGGTTGACCACCATCACCTCTTCATTAGAGTTCGTATGGCACTTGTTAGGGGTAAGTTGGAAAATATTTCTGTCAAAAGATTTATTGAAATTGCTGAATCAGGTAAGACATATTTATAACGTACTATGATTGTAGATGGTCTTGAACCTCAAAGCTAGGACTTTGCGAGAATTACTTTTTCAGAAGAAGTAGAAAACTGTCTTATGGAGAGAGGGTACTGGAAAGAAGCGACATTCTGCAGACTTGTTAGAAACTGGAACAGAGCAAATGATGAGGCAGGTATGTCTGTTTTTGAAAGAATTGAGCACCGTTTACGATTTAAGAATTGGCTACTTGATGGTATTTTGTTCGGTAATTTCCCCCCTTTGAAAGGCTTTATTAAAGGTTTTCCCGCTGTAACGTTTGAAGCAATTGTTTCCGCCATAGACGGGTACCTAATGCTACATGCTCTGGTTCCTAAACATTCTTTTAATGTTTAGGTCTGTCAATACCAATGACAATGAGACCTACCATAGCATTGTTTTCAGTCTTTCCAACAGCAAATACGGCATACCGGACTGTGCTGAACTAGAGTCATTCCAGGCAAAAATTTGGAGGATACACAAAATGAAGATCGACCCTGAACTGCCTTTTCAGGTACGTACAGCAAAGAATCCTACATATATTGATAGAAAAGCAATGTCTCAGATCAATGAAAGTGATAATGAAATCCATTATTCAACTGACAGACAAACTTTTATTGATCATTTACAGATAGAAGATCACTTTTTTGATTCTGAAGAAAGAGCAAGGACTCGGCCAAGACACAAACCGAAGGGATTATCAAAATGGAATGAACCAGCTAAAGGTGTGAGAGGAGTCAGGGAACATCATAAAGTGGACGAAAGTCAGTTAAGTATGCTTTCTAGAATGAATTTGAGTGAAGATCTTTGTTCTTGAGGTTGAAGGTAAGCATATCAATCAGAAGGATGAATAATATCATGGGCTACAAACTTCCCTAAACTAGTGGTGCTAAGGTGCCAGATGGAAGGAACAATTTCAAGTTCATGTTGACTAAACTGTGTGCGTTTCAAATAATGAAAAAGAAAATAAAAAATTTTTTCGCGCAAAATTCTCAAGTGCACAGAATCGTAAGGCATGTTCACTCAACTGTGTGCTTTAATGTTACAATAGAACTGTCGAAGAGACAGCTGGGAGGAGCGTTTTAAATTTCATGTTTGTTAAACTTTGTGTCATATAAAAAAAAGAAAAAAACACACATTCTATTCCAGCAAAGTACCCTCTAAAATTCAAATTATATTCATAAACAGGTCCACTTAAATGTGTGTTTGTATTGTTATAATAGCACGGTTGGAAACCCAGCTGGGAGGAGCGTTTTAAAATTCATGTTTGTTAAACTTTGTGTTACATAAAAAAAACAATTCATAAACAGGTCCACTTAACTGTGTGTTTACTTGTATTGTATTTACAGTGCTGTTTGGGGCCCACCTAGGAGGAGCATCTTCAAGTCCATGTTGAATAAACTGTGTGTTTCAAATAATTCCATGACTTCTTATTATGTTCATCCCAAGTTCACTTGATTTCAAATCAACTGTTTATTGAAGTAAATGTTCAATGTTATAAATTATTTTGCAGCCTGCTCTAGTGCACCCATCCCAAACAGGTCCACTTAATTGTGTGCTTACTTGTATTGAGGTGACTGTGACACTTGGGTGCTGGCTGGGGGAGAGTAGTTCTTTCATGATTTCTTATGTTCATCCCAAGTTCACTTGATTTCAGATCAATTGTTATTGAAGTAAATGTTCAACAATGTTATAAATTGTTTTGCAGCCTGATCTACAGTACAAGCATTTTAGAATGACAAGAACACATTAAGTGGAAGAGCACATTAGAATGACAAGAATTTTAAATAATTCTTAAGAATTTTCAAGAATTCTTTAAACTGTGATAAGAATTCTTGACACATATGAAAGACTGTAAATTTGTTCAAACAAGAATTCGTAAGAAACTAAAAATTTCCTTAAGACTTCTTAAGAATTCTTGAGAACGCCAGTACTGTTACCCTGGGTGCCAGAGCCTTATTCAAAAAAATATATACAGTACTGTATACTCTGTCTCAAATAAAATGAAAATGCATGAAAATCACATGAAAATGCCTGTGAATAACTGAATTCTGCCCTTACCATGAAACAGCTCATTTATGAATGGCCACATGTGTTGCTGATAGAATGTGTAAACATAGATGCAGCAAAATTGATTGGCGAACATGGCTTTTTCAACATGAACACAGAAGCTCCAATGTTACACAGCAGCAGTGTGCAGTATGAGCCTTTTTTCCTCTCCTATGGAACGCAGATGGTCGTGAAGCAAGGGGATGACGTCATTCATTGGGATCAAATGAAAACGACATTGCTGACGAAAACTGCTTGCTATTCCACAATCAGGCAGTCAAAGAGGCATTTCGGGAAAGGAACTTACCTAATTGCCTTGAAGAGAAAGCACAACGGAAATCCATCTGATAAATTGAATCTGTCCCAACCTTCTTTTAACGGGTCAAGAAAAGCTATCAACTATCTTGACACACAGGATATAAGTGGAGAGAAGCAGACCGAGTTGGGACGGTGCAGTCGAATCACAATTGAAAATTACATCACCGGGAGCATTTCTGAAGTTCAAATCACCTTTTTGAAACAAGTCCTTGAAGGAAAACCGTTGCATGGCAGTGTTATCGATGCATACATGCATCTGCTAGCAAATGCAGTTCTGACAACCCAACATGAGGACATTATTGTTGTCTCCACCGACTGTCTATTTCGCCTTGGAAGAGCGGAAGAGCGGACTTGCATGAGCGGAGCCTCTCGATTTATTTACGAAGTATATGAATATGTTTTGTTGTCTCATTTGCAAGGAAGAGAGGTTAGTGAAGAGCCTGCAGCTGCTGTCTGACGAAGAGTTCTTCGAAGGACAGAAAGACGGGGCTAGTTGTGGGGCATATGCATTGCTGTTTCTAAAGCATTTGATCTTTGGTGGCAACAAACTACCTGTCAACATCTATATAAAGAGAGAACGATTAAACATCTTCAACAGCATCGTAGAAAAGGAAATGAAATCCTATGTTTTCGTACAAGAACTTTTTCTCCGATTTCTAGACGCACTGCCCAGCAGATCGTACAAATCATACAAGTGGGTGGACACTGATACTAAGCGCCAAGTTCTACTGACTGACACGATGTTAAATGGAGTAAATGGAGACAATTATAAGAGCCTAATGAACGACCTGGATGCGTCAACTGAATGTGATGCTGTCTACGAAATGGTCCTTAATGCTAGACAAATGATCTCTGATCAGATGATTACATTAGAAAAAGCATGTCACGGTGAATTATCAGAGCATTTTGCATGGCTCAGAGAGGAATTGGAAATCATAAAATCAAAGAAACGCTCGATGATTAAGGAAAGAATACGTGCACGATTGACCGCATATCATGATTATTTCAGCGGCTTAAATGCAATGCTGCCACAACTGGTAGACCATGAACTGAACTGCTGGTTGTGCAGATTAACTGACAAACAGGACACTCGGGCAAAGCCTAGAAGACCACACATGTCCATCGCTGCTATCAGCAACTGTTGTGAAGAGGGTCTGCCCTATTGTGCATCGTGCTCTGATTTCATATCAGCTATTCTGGTGCCAATCGTCTTGGTTTCTGGTGTGGAGCAGCAAGGAACAGGGAATAGAAATGAAGTTGTGAAGGCAATATTTGGACTTGGTCAATGAATGAGCGAAGTTGGTAACGTTACCTGACATATACGGCCGTGACATATACGGCTAATATGACATATACGGCCAGCATAGAAATGAGGCAGCTGTCAGTCTTTGGCGACAGTCATGACTGCGAACACCACTCGCACGGGGGTTTTGTTTTTGAAATGTTCCTCAAATTCAGGTCGTAATTATTGGTGGTGGATCGATCTCTTGTGCCTTCCAGAACATTTCATGGCCAGTTTTATGAAATAAAGCCTCTGTTTTTA
>REGM01000254.1:10855-34419 GCA_004194415.1 Aurelia aurita | reverse complement strand
ATCATGACCTTCCTCACCCTCGTCCTCATCGTCATCAAGAAATTGTTGTTTGTCTCTATCCTCGACCTCAACAAATGCAGCGGCCATCTTGTTTACTTGTTTATCAAGCTCTGTGAACTTATGCGCGCATGCGTACTTATGTTCAACCAGGGAGATAACCATTTTATTTTCAACCCGACACGGCAAAAGACGATGTTTAAATCAGATTTGTTAACACGGCAGATTCTGCCGTTTTTAATACAGTTTAATTCGACACGGCAAAAATACGATGTTTAAACTAGGCCTTACTCAAATTCACTGGCATTCTTTTTCACTGTTTTAGTTACAAACTCATTTTTCTTCTCCTCCTCTCCTCTCCTTCCTCTCCTCCTTATTCACCTTATTCTTTCTCTTGTTTGCCTAGTAATACATTTTTATTTCCTTCAAAATTTTGTTCTAACCAAAAAGTTGTTCAAGATAACCGAATTCCGAGCTTGAGACAAAGAGCCAGGCTAGTTTCTAGAGTACCACAACATCTTTTCTACCATTAATTTATTTTCATACGTTGATACGTGGTCAGAATTCAGACCTACTTCGCCTTGACTGCGTATCAACGTATCAGCGTATCAACAAAATATGAGAGCTTAAACTTTACATCATATTTTGTCGTTCTTTGAATAACCCCAAAATAAATGTTTCATAAATATGAACAGTAAAAAGAATACAATTATTTTCTCGACTGCGGATCAACATATCAGCAAATTGTGATACCTTTTATAGAATATTTTCTGATTCTTTTTTATTTTCAAATAGCGTATCTAGAATTTAAAATAGGAAGAGCTTCCAAATTAGGCTGGGGTATTCTAGAATTGCTCCAAGAGCTAGTTGTACATCTATACAAATCCTAGTATCAAAATGAGAGAGACAAGGGAAAATGAGAATGTTTCTGAGATATAGGCCTGGTGTATCTATGCCTAGTGAGTTGTTCGAGATTGCAAGGTTCAAGTAAGTAACCATGATCAGTGGCAAGCACACCTATTACCCCTTTTCCCTTCCCTAGTCAGGAGGAAATTAATTTCACTCACCAATGTGAGATGCAGTGTGCCTGATCTATAACTATTGTCCTTATTTTTCGCGAATATTTGCAGATGACAAAACTGCTCTCCATGCCGACTGAAATATGGCCTCTGGGGTGATAAAAAGGACTTCAAAATTACCAAGGATAACTCTCTGTTTTTCCGTTATATCGGTTTGGAGCCCACCAATGAAAACGGCATCAATGCCAAGCTTGCATAAACGCTCAGGCTGCTCAACCATTAAACCGGATAGTGGTGAAATTACGATAGAAATAAAGTTCTTATATAATAGGCCTACACGTATCTGTTTGAAGCTGTCTCTGAGTTCAAAAAGTTCATGAAGGAAATATTCTCTTTAATAAAGAAGAGTAGAGCACAGATCGGTGGTTCCCACTCAGCGATGAACTATCATCGCTTTCCTTATCGATCATTGGCATTTTTTCAAATGGGATGAACGTTCATCTTGCACTGGGAGCGACATTTCACTGTACAGCCTGAGCCTGATTTTTGCGACTAGTGTGCATCAGGCTTTGCAGTCAAAGGTCGCGCCCAGTGCAAGATGAGCTTTCATCTCAATTGAAAAGATGGCGATGAAGAAAACGATATGATATCTTATCGCTCAGTATGAACCAGCCTTTAGTGAACCAACATAGCATTATCACAATCGAATATGCAACATTCAAATAACTCCAAAGTACGCACAGTCCAGTCTTTACAACAAATAGCTTAGTCGTGCATCCTCTAACTGGTGTCTCTTCGTGACTTTGCTCTCTCTCTCTTGTATTTAGCTCTGTCACCTAAAATGGGAACAGCGTGCTTCGGCAGGTTGCTCTGTTTTTCACCTTCTAAGTAGATTTCGGAAATCTCTTTAATGGCACGAGTTGCTAATTGGTAGGGTGGCGAACACCAGTCAATCTTTGTTCTAAATGGAAAAATGTAATCATTACTCTCTAACAGAGTGAACACAGTTACAGTCAACCTGAAATAAGTCAAACTCACCTAACCCAGATATTTTGTAAGTCAGAAACACATGGAAATGCTTGGTATTTCCCCTGTCGGGAGTGATCTGAGTTATGTGAGTTTGAATGCATTTTTAAGCAGCTCCATTTTTCAGGTAAATTTCGTGTTGTGTTCTGGCTGTATTCTCTGAATCTATCCCAACCAAGAGTAAAATATTACATCATAGGAGGCACATTATTTAATTCATATCCCACCTCAGACCCAATGTTTCGTTAACTTGGCCACCAGACATTTTTTGCGAGGACATGACACTATAGTATGACTCCACCACTGCTTCAGTCCCACCTTTACTGAGGGCAATATCGATGCATATGCAACCTTCGATACCGATAGCATCAAAAAGCTCTTCATTAGTGTAAATGCTTTTGTATACTTCGTCTTCGTTCAAGTGCACACGAAAAGGCTTCTTGGCGTTCTCCAATGTCACTGAGAAAAGATTTCCCAGAGAGAATGGTACATCATCTTCATCTGCAATTTCCATTTTCACCAGATGACCAGCAGTCTTGTCTTGTGGCAGGTTAAACCATGATTTTAAATGCCCATCGTCTTCTTTCCACAAAAACTGTTTCAGTGCCTGCTTAATGTTGTGGAAGACAGTGTTTGCAAGGGCTTCGTCAAACAATGACTCTTCGTGACCTTCTGCTTCACTGAGTCTCTTTACATGTGGCAGACTGCAGACGTAAGAGAAAAATTTTTGGAAGTTGTCACGTCCATACTTCTCCAGCGCTCCTTCACCATACTGCAGCTTGACTTTCCCACTTGGGAGTCGCTTGCCACATAGAAGTCTGACGATGCTGTCTACATCAAGACATGTCAAGACCTCAATAAGTGGCTTAGATGAATTATCCATTCTGTTTTGGAACGAAAATCGAAGGTCTTCCATGAATTTTCTGATATCTGCCTCAACGTCTTCTTCATCCCGCATTTTCCAATTGTCGACTGTTTCCATCTTGTCTCCAACCTTGTTTGTTTCCGAAGAAACAAGTAGCCAGCCTTGTACCAACTCGGTATTCTTAAAAGAACCAGAGATAATTTCTTTACCATGGTTGCTCGTCATAGGCAGACCTTCCGTAGCTTCAGTGAAAGAGAACGTGTTCTCGATGTTTTCCATGTGGTCATGCAACTTCTTCCACCAGATAATAACTTTCCAACATGGGACACTTAAGCCTTGGAGGGCAACTGACAACTGCATGTATGGCTTCAGTATATCGCATATACTGCAGAGATCAAGCAGAAAGTCCATTCCAGCAATTTGGTATTCTTTAACTTCAGTGTATTTGAACTCTCTGAATGTCCTTATGTACAGGGGAAGGCTCTCGATAAGTTTGAGAAATTCCACGTATTGAGAGGCTGAAAATCTCGTACTGCATGCTCGACTAGTTAGTCTTAGTACCAACTCATCATCATCTTTTGCCATCTCTGTTGCATGACTGAGCATCTTTCCTCGCTGGAAAATTCGATGAACAATGCTTGATCGCTCCACCAATCGATGGACAAACTCTTTCGACGAACCTATTTTTCCGTCAAACACATCTTTGAAGGCCAAGTCAACATAGTGCGGAGGGTCCCACAAAACTGCAAAAAAGTCGCCAGCATTCTCTTGGTCGCAAAGAACTTTCAAGGTGGCTTCAAACTGAGCAGCCTGGTATGCACCGTCGCAAACTGTACCTTGGTAACATCCATTGATGACTTCCTTTGACAGTGTTGGATAAGCCTTTTGAAGCTCTTTGTACAGGCTCTCGGCAAGCTCATTTGCTGCTGCACCAGAAACGTCTCCTTCAATTCCCGAATCTGTTTCACCATACACCTCAGGGGCATTCACAGCAATGGCATGACGTTCTCCATCAATCATCAAGCAGATCATGATTGCCTGATTGGTGATTCGATGCGGCGTTGATTTATCGCTGGTCACGTAAAAATGAGGTGGCAGCTTTGTCGAAGGAAGTGGCATACTCAAGAACGTTGCTGTCTCACGGTTTATCCACACTTCAGCACATCGCATGATATCTGGGAACTGCTTACGTCCATGACCAAACTCTCCAACATCGGAGCCAGTGAAGGCATGAGCAGCAACCATTGTCTCGTAATGACGTGCAGCTGCTTTTACTTTGACAACTGTCAACGCAATGCTCACCAAGTTCTCTGTGACTCTTTGTGCACGAGCTTTTCTTTTGTTTTGTTCTTGATCAAACTATAATGAAATAAGTCGATTATCAGTTTTAAACTATACATGTGACCCTAGATCAGGCAAGTTTTAAGTTTTCACTTGCAGTGAATCCAAGCAGTAATTGCAAGATTTGGTAAGGATGCTTCTAATAAAATCCGAATTCAAAAATTCCAACTAACATCTGAATCTTACCACTCAAATTAGATCTGATTTTGTATCAGGAGAAAATGTATGATCAAACAATATGTCATGGATAAAAGCAGTGAGGGTTGCTGATTTATTCAAACTGCTGAAGGAACTTGTTGATGAACATCTAGATGTGGAAAACTTTGTGCTTTCTAATGCTGCTAATTGTTTTCTTTTAATCTCCATGTGTATCTATAATTAGTTTTCTATTTAAGATTTGTCTCTGCTTTACCCAAAAGACTACAGATTCTAACAAATGCATCAATGTAGCACTTCATTAATCAAAACGAGGGGCAAATCACTGATTATAATCTCGTACACTTTTCAAAATAATCATCAAATAATCACAAAATAATCCCACAATAATTAAATAATCATGAAATAATTACAAAATAATCATAAAATAATCTCTTATGATTAATAATCTCGTACACTTTTTTGGTATTTCGGATTGATTCATGCTAAATTCTGATCGTTAGGGTTGACCAAATCTGTAGACTTATTTTTGGGACACGCGGTATTTGTCCCAAATTTCAACTTGTTTGAATTTATCGAATGGTGTCTCACCCCCAACAAGCTACACCCTTGTCTGTTTCCAAAAGAGCTTTTTTATTCATCTATTGAAAATATATTATAAATTTGAAATAACTACTTTGACTTACTGAATTGATTATGACTTTTTCAGCAAACATGTTTAGCAATGGAAAAGGATGTCATAGTTGAATGTTTAGCTACCACTATTAGCCATGGAATCTGTGAAAACTTTGTAAAAATCATGTGAAAAACATGGAAGTTGTGAAAAGTCCTTGTGAAAGCTACATTTATATTTTCACAAGTTGAAAGCAACTTTTGAAAAACTTGTGAAAATAAGAATCATTTTGATTGAAATCAAGACAAGTTGTGAAAAACTTGTGAACTTTGAAACACCAAATCTCAAACTTAAGGCTACTTGTGAAAAAGGTGTGAATTAAAAATGACTTGGGAGCCAATTGAAATAGGATATGGGAACCTCCAATATTAAAAATAACCATCAACATTCAAAATGAACATCTTAACAAGCTGAAAATGTGTAAAGAAAATCCTCTGAGAATTAAGAAATTTTTCATGTTTAAAAATGTCAGCTTTGCCTCCATCTACAGTATGTTAACGTTCTTTATTCAATAAAAGTTAAAACATTGTCAAATTCACTGGTGGCAACAGTCCAGTCCAAGTCCTTGATAAGCTTATATATGTCTTTAGTGATGGCAGGCAAATTTACAAAATGATTGTTTGTTGCTTTGTTGTGGCAAAGACTACAATACATTTTAATGTATGCAAAGGTTTCTTGTGGGCAGGATCTTGAAGTAGCAACAATAAAATAGTTCATTTTGCCATACATTTGCTGTTGGTTGTGTCTGAAGCGCACAAAGGAAGGTTCCAAGCCTTTCCTCAAACTCCCTGTGATTGTGTACGTTCTGGTGGACAGTGCCTTCTTTAACTTGGCTTTGTTGACAATTTTCACAGTATCATCAAAACCATCCTCAAACCAATTCTTCTGAAATTTGCACAACTTTTGTTGTTGCAACCAATTATCAAATGTTGGAAAAGACTTCAACATCCTCTTTCTCCGTGCAAATTCTTTATGACTTTCAAACTCTTCCCTGAGTTGCTTTAAATTCTCATTTCCGTCCTCATATGCCAAAGTCATTGCACTCTTCTCTGTAGCAACCAAAACATCAGTATTAACAACAGCATGGTTATCAAACATGAGCAGTTGATCATTGTTATCATATTTGCTACTTGCTGTATCTGTTAAAAAATTAAATAAGAGTATATACCTTGCGTTCCTTATAGTATATACCTACTGACCAATTGTTTTGATTGAAATCATGATATCCTCCTCAAAAATTGTTCTGTGTCACTCACTTCAGGATTGCAATCAAGATACACAAATGTAAATGAAAAGCACTCATTTAAATAACCAGCAAGTGCAAACTAAAAGAAGCCAAGGTCTCAATTCATGCTGCACTGTGTACTTTTAGTTAGTGCAAATGATCATTATAACCATTAAAATCTTCACTTTAATGTTTAATGAAAATGCTGATGGATGACAAATTTGCTAATGGTTAACCAAGAAAAACACCACTGCACTTTCCAATGTAACTGCACCTGATCAACTGTATGCATAATGATGAATTATTTCTGTTTACATATACAGCACAAAGCTGCACTTTCTAAACTTACCTTCAAATATAAGGTTCCTTGCCAAGTTTTTCTTATCCAGCAGTTCTTTTGGAATTTGGTCGGTCAAAAGCATGTAGCAACACCAGTCAAATATCTATGAAAGAAGGATTTCAGTTTATCAAAAATAGTGCAAAACAATTCTCCCCCTTTAAAGATGCATGAAACAAAACAAAATTCAAAAGATAAAGAAGCCTGAAAAGACCAAAACAGTTAAACAGTCAGCAGTGTACAATAAGTCAGATTTTTCTGTTGGATGGAATCTACAGTATTTATCCCAGAATCTTTGCTTCCAAATGTTCTCTTTCTGCATAATAAGTTGGCACTCAGATCTTTGTATAAGTGCAGCCTTTTCATATGAATTAAATTTGCTCATGAAACTATGCTTGAATTAAAAAATGGAGAAATGGAGAATCAACACAAATATTTATGGAAAAAGTTCCATTTATCTGTCTATGTCAAGTTGTTTAAACTTTCTGTAACTGCAAAAAGTTCCACATTTACAACAATCCAATTTTGCAATACATAAAGTTAGATCTTTTTACTTAGTCCCATGCTACTGAAATCAGAAAGACTGGCAAAATAAAGCACAATATAGTAACATGCTGAAAATTTTGGGTAATTATTTCCACTTTTAAAAATTTACATCGAAAACAATGTCATCATAAAGCCTGGTTTCCACTTAGTCATTCAAGGTTGTTTGTGACATCGTTAAAATTGATAATGCCTCAATAGACGAGCAGAGATACATTTCCCTGTGACATGAGCAAAGCAACGCGAATGACCCATAACATTCAAGCTAAACTAGTTGGAAATAGGTTGGTTATATCTACAGCAAGGTTGTAAAAGGGATTGCATTATACCTGAGTATGTCAATTTGATTAACAAACAGTCCATTTCATTTGATGAGGGTGTGATCGGTGCATATCAAAACTTTCTAATTTTCCTCATAGCAACTGAAATATACATCATCATAAATACTGTATGTGCATGATACAATTTCTATTTTAAGCCACAGTCAATACTGGAAGAAATTATAATGTGTGTGCTACATACCCGATACGTCTCAAGTACTGTGGCCTCGGGGTTCTTTCTGTTAGTTATTCGCCTGCAAATCCATGAGTTCAACCGTTCCATAGCAAACATCCATAGAGAATGTGCAGGTCCATTATTCTTTATTCCATCAAGTAAATGACGCAGAATATGAAATGAAATATTCTAAAAAAAACAGACTTGCTTACTAAACGAACTATATTTGAAACCAAGTTTGCTGATATCTTTTATCTTTAACTCCTTATTACAAGTTTAAGTAGCAATGTTGGTTACCAAGCTTTTTTGTCATAATCAATATCCTACAAACGATATCAACAAACGATGTGCAAAATGTATTGCTTATTGTGGTGTGGCCAAGTGGTTAAGGCACAGTGTTTTGAATTTTGTGGGGTCTAACCACCTGGGTTTGAATTCTGTCGCTGGCACTACAAACCACAACTCAGCTTTCCATCCTTCCGAGGTCGGTAAATGAGTACTCAGTGGCAACTCTCGGGGCACAAGCCCTAGTGTCACAAGCCCACGTCAGCTACATCTGCCTATACCCCCTAGCCTGCATTAACAAACAAATGTACGTAACTTGCTTCCTATTGTATTCTGGTACCATTTTTTCCCGAGCTTCAATCTGCAATACATGTAGAACATTTTTGAAAATGCCTTTGATTTGGAAACAAACGATTGAAAAGGCAAAGCTTTATATCATTTATGTGAACATTTTTATAGCAAAGGTACAGTGACCATATGGCTGCTTTGTTGAATTTTTGTGCAGTTTAAAACAGCTGCTTTTTATTGAATCTCAATTTTGGCAGTATCATCACTGGGGAAAAATCACAAGAAATACAAACAAACAATAATATTTTTCAGAGTTTGTCCTGGAAAGAACATTTAAATCTTCTTCTTAAAGTGAATGACCTGAGCTATAAGGCGTCAGGCTATAAATAGGACAAAGGCAAACCAAAACATGTCATTGTGTTCTTTGGCTTTGCTTTCTTTCCCCACTCCTTGAATGATCAAATACAATAGGCTATTTATAAACCTATGAGATCTCATCTTTCAACTCAGTTGATTCACTTTAATCTGAGTTTATCCAGGAAACTCTTTTGGGCCATCACAGTATGAATAGATTTCTGTCAACTTTCAGACACACACCCTACGATATCTGCAAAAAAGACAATGAATCTATTGTTTGAGAACTATACATTACTGGACCCCCTTCCCCAGTTTGTATGGATGCTACTGTACATGTATATGGTTCTTGCTATCCATTAATAACTTTGGCCCACACTATTTGCCGTTTCAACTACAAGCTAAACAATTATTTATACCGGGTGTCCCAAAAAAAAAACGCAACAGATTTGATCCGGGCTAGCGACAAGAATTTAGGTCGAATAAATCCCTAATAATTTTTGAAGTAATCCTCGATAGTTAACTTGAAGATAAATACCTTATTTGTTGATATTGGTGCATTGAGAGCTGAAATATTAATCTTGAAAGTCCAAATTTGCTTCCACCTCCAAACCAGAGCTTTTAGGTTTTGGCCTATACTGCAAATGCGCTGTTTCGGGAATCTCCTGAATCATAGCGAAATACGAGCAAGAAGTCTCGTGCTTAGGAACGTATTTGAATAGAAATCCAAACTTAACTTGACAACCAGATTCACTACTTTAGTCCCGAAGAGACATCTTTCTTCATTCTACAAAAAGTTCAGATTACTTCTGTCTAATAAAAGATAGCCATCAGCTCAGCGGAATGGTTCCCTTGGGTGTGAAAATAAAATGTTTCGTGCAATCTTCATTGCTTGAATGAAATGCATCTTGTATCATCTATCTTGGAATTATTACGAAACAAGCAATCGTATACACCCAAGGGAACTAATGTCCACGGATAAGATCTTCAAAAATAATCACGCACTCGTTCTTGGAAGGAATAGTATTTTTGTAGGTGCATTTTGATTAAAGAAAGCTATTCCTTGGTGACTGTATGCGTTGTCAATTCTCAGTTTTCAAATTTATATTCAAATGTGTGCCAAAGCATGGGTCCTTGTTCACAACTACTCTGCTATGTCTATGATCGAGGAGATTCCCCTAAACAGCGCGTTTGCAGTATAGGCCAAAACCTAAAAGCTCTGGTTTGGAGGTGGAGGCAAATTTGAACTTTCAAGATTAATATTTCAACTCTCAATGCACCAATGTCAACAAACAAGGTATTTATCTTCAAGTTAACTATCGAGGATTACTTCAAAAATTATTAGGCATTGATTCGACCTAAGCTCTTGTCGCTAGCCCCGATCAAATCTGTTGCGTTTTTTCTGGGACACCCGGTATATACCTGAATTGCAACAGGAAAATCTCTTTCAAGTAAGGCAAGGTGTACAGAAAGTTTCTCTTCAAGTTTTGCCAGTGTCTGAATTGTGTAGCTTTTTGCAAGTAGTTCAGTTATTGTATCGAAAAAACCAAACAGTGTTGATTGTTGTGGTTCTGGAATCAATCCAACTAGACAATACTTGGCCAGTCCTTTTATCACAAACTAAAAAATAGAAATATACATAATTAAAATAAAAAAATCCACATTCAAAGAAACAAAGATTTTTCTAACAGAGTACAAAGTTTCAGATTGGCCTTGATCTTCATTTTTATGTGATCCAGTTTCTATATGTGTTTTTGAAAATGGGTTCTACGAAAGTCCTGCAAATTTTTTCAAACTCTGACTGTGAAGAAGTCTTGAATATTAATTGGAAAGAAACACTTACTATAGCTCTGCAAAAAGTCAACATAAGAGGTTATCTACATATAGCCGATACAGTATTTTTATGGATAATCTAATTCACTTACCTCTATCCAATCATGTGATTTCATGTATGTACCAGAGAAAACATTGCAACACTTGAACCCAAACTCTGGTGGGGTACAAATTGAGTTGGCTCGAGCATTGGCAGTTATTATGGCATCCTTTGACATCACATATGGCAATGACTGAGCTTTGCATGGTTTCTTAAACCCTGACCTTTTAGACTTCCCAGTTGTAGTGCTTTCTTGGTCCTTCAAAGCACTTACAATATAAGAACACCTCTCAACATTCTTGAAATTCTTCTCATCTTCGAGAACTGATGTCATTGCAATCTGATACAAATTTGACAGCAGTTTTATCAAAGTCTTTATGACATTTGATACAGTATGCATACCATCTGGCTGTACATCTGCCATAAAGTCATGGTATGGAAGCTGCATAAAGCTGTAGGATGCTTTACAACCTGAAGCTGAGCTGACTTGCTCTCTATCTACAGCACGCTCTGCATTGTCATATGCCTTTCTGTAGTTTCTTAACTCAGCCATAGAATTCTTCTCTGGTTGTTGCTGCATTTCTTTGTCAATAAAATCATCATCTTGACGAAGTGGGTCATTTGGTGAGAGGTATCTTCGGTTTCCAGGCCAAACAATCTTTTTACAATTGCGACATGATGTTCCTGTCAAAATAGATGAGAAAGTTTCATCACTTTCAATTCATTGCCAACTGAGCATGATGCTGACCAAAAAATGAGAAGCTTTTGATTAATACAAATTATTTGACAGATGGATCATAGCAAAGAAATGTCAAATTTAAAGAATCGTGTGAATAATTATGACCATTCATTTGGCTATCAGAATATACACATATTTTTTTTATAAGATACTAAGAATTTGAGCCACTGAAAGTTTCTTGAAATTATCAGATTTTGAGTATATACTCAAGAGTTTCTTTTGAGTTTCCTAAAGGTTCAATCCTAGGTAACAAAGGTAACAATCCTCATATTCACCAGTACCTTCTGAGTAATATGATGCAGGAAACAAGTGAAAATAAAGTAAAAATATGCTAAGGATTTCCTTTATGAAAATAAATAGTTCCTTACTGGAGTTTCTTAAGTTTTTGGCGATCTTGAGACCCCATGTACACTTCGCCGATACGACACAAGAACTGCGCCATATTGCTTTCTTGTACAAACAGAGTTGCCGTTTACACTATGCAGGTATGAAATGAAGATGTTATGTTTCGAGCATTTGTAAAGCCAGGATTTGTCAAGGCGCATACTCTCTGTGCCAAATTATTGCCTCAATATGAATCCGACATTAAATGGTGCTGTATATTCACCATTTACAAAATGTCAGTTTAGCGATGAAGCCAGTTAGCATGCCGTATTCCTTTTTTAGTGAACACTGTGCCAGCATAGTGTAGATAGGAGGCCAATACGGCACAGTTTCATGCTGTATTCATTTTATAATGGCATGGTGTAAACTGGAGTAAACTGAAAGTCATAATGTCGTTTTCTTTGTAATTGCATTGATCTTATACTTTCGTGCAGGTAGTAGGCCCTGCGTTCCTGCGTGAAGGGAGTTAAAAAGACGAGCAATGAAGCACCATGAGGTCAAGCAAGTATTGACTCGTTGAATTGTCATGCAGGCAACTGCTTGGCACGTCATTGCAACTACTCCAGAATTTCGCAACAGGGCGGTTGTTTAACTAACACTCGTGCTGCACAATATAACTAATCGATTTCTAAATCCCAAATCACCACGAAAAAGTTTCCTCTTTGTCCATTCATGTCGAGTATCTAGAAAATTTGATCGACGATTTATGGTCGTTTTCAGTGTTTTCGAGACTGGAAATTTTAAGAAACTCGCTTATAGCTCCAGAAGCAGAAGACTAACAAATTTACAAAAAAATACCAGAATGTAATTCTGGATTTTAGCTAAATATTCAGTCATAAATCTTCCAAATCGGTCCAGTGTACGATTTATCGTGGCATGTCAAAAGTGGATATAGTTTTTTTTGGCGCACCCGGTATAAGCATAAATATAATAACATAAAAATATTTTAAATATAGTTAGTCATTGATGCATATTATGTCTGGTTTTTGTCGTCCGTGAAGATGACACTTCGGTTCCTTGAAGGGATTCTTATAAAAATCCCGTATGGCAGCACCTTTTTAACTGGGTTCACAGCTAGTTTTACCATCGTCCAAACTGACGAAAAACTCGCATTCGAATGATATGGTGATGGACGTAAGTTGATATTTACGAGAGAATTGATAGGCTGTTATTATGATTAAGCTGCCCATGATTAATTAACGTAAAATTACAGTTAGTTTTAACTATATTTTGGTATCATGCAAAAACTGTTTTGTCCGAAAGTTTTTTTGTCCGAAATTCTTGAAAAAGCGTCCGAAAGTTTTTTGTCCGAAGTTGTTTTTTCGAAAATTTTCCGTCCCAAAGTTTTCGATGTTAATGTATTCAAAATTTTCCACAAATTTTCAAAATGGAAATGTATTTCATTCATACTGGGATTGTAGTTAAATAAACCCACATGAGGTTTTAAACATCAATAAACTTTCTCAACAAACCTTTTAGTTTGCACCAACAGCATCCTCTGTACGCTCCTGAGCCTTGAGTGTTGAATACTTTGTTGATTCCAGGGTAATCAAGGATGTGTGTGAACATGAATGTCCTCAAGATAAAAGCTTCATCTTTGTATGCATCATATACTCTAAGGCCATTCAAAGCTAACAGCTCATCAACCACAACTCTAATGTATGGCTGGAGACTCAATGGTTCTTTTCCATTATTTGATGGGATAATAGCAGTAAGAAGAATTGTGGAGAAAAGGAATCTCAGATGCCTTGGAAAATTAATGATTGCCACTGACATTGGCCACATAGACTTGCTTTTACTTGTCTTTTTAAAAGGATCTACACCGTCCGTAGAGAAAACAAAACTCAGTCCTCTTGCATCACCAGCAAAATATCCATCCTTAGCATATAGATCTTTCCAGCGTTGAGTATCATGGGTATCTCGGATCTGATCATCAAGTGATGAATTCACAGTGGCATGTGATTGAATAAGCGCTGAAAGTTTTTTGCTTGAAAAAAGCCTGATAACCCTTTCTTTCAGTGGTATGTATGTAAATTTACGCCTGGTTTTTCCTGCCTGGAGCCTCTCTGATTTGCAAATTGGACAGCTTTCTGCACGCGCATATTCTTCTCGATATATGATACAATCATTTTGGCAAACATCATATGATACTGCTTTGACCAAGAAGCCCTTTATAAGATTGTAGGCATCTTCATAACTTGCTGGCACTAAATTAGGTTGTGGAAGTAACTGCTTCTTGAGCTTTAATTGTTGTGACAAACTCTCTTTGCTTATACCGGCATTTCCTGAGAACCAAAGGAACTCTGCAGCTATTAATTGCTTCACAGAATAGTCACTGGCCTCAAATACCTTTTCTTTAAGCTCGAGCTCATTCTCTGTCCTGAAAAACTTTGCAGGTGCAACGTCCTCTTCATCATCATCAAATTCAAAATGACTGTCACTTAAATCATCAACTTCCTCATCATTAGCAGTTTCACACATAACTCTCTCGTCAACAATATCTTGTTCACTTGCAGCATCTACATCACCATTCACAAACTCAGCTCCGATATCCTCACCAGCGCTTCCCTCGTCGAAAGAGATGTTGTTGGATGTAGCGTCGACGTCAGGCAAGATCGGCACTGTGGGGTCGCTACTCTTGCTTGATGATGGCCTAATCAGACTTTCACGTTCAGTTCGTGGCATCTTTCTTGCTTGCTTAACCTTTACGCTTTCGTTCCTTTCATCAAACTGTATATCATCATCAACACTAGATAACCCGAACTTATCTATATGGCGTTTCCTTACCTTAAGGCTGACATGTTTCCTGCCTTGGCAGACAGAGCAAGGGCATACCGACGCCATGTTTTGCTGTGCAACTTCTGAAGACAGCCTCGATCTCAATAACATGAATGTTGCGCAGAAGGGGGTCAATTTCTTTCATTTGCTGCATTCATCCATAGTTGCGCATCGAGATGCTTGCATAAGTCACACGATGTGTACCCCCGGTTTTTTTATCCAGTCGCCCCAATCCCTTTCAAGTTGGAGATTGGAAAAAGAGGTGCCAAAAATCTTCCTTTCACACACAAGTTGACTTCACGGACATTTGGAGAATTTCGAGGAGAAAGATTTGTGGAAAATGGAAAGCAGAGTGAGCAAGTTCTTGAGAGATAAAGACTTGGAGCACATTGCAGAGTCTCTTAACAAAGTGAAGGTATATTATATGGTAATTTATGTCATCTAATATTCATGTTTGCTGCAACCAAAAGCCAGAAGAGCTGCAAAACCATATAGGCGCCAAAACCATATGATGATGATCCGATGATTATGGAAGTGTCCCTGGCCTGGGATATGAATTTAGGGTGACCTCAATGCACCCAGCAATTATGGTGTCTGTAGTGCAAAGACAAAACGTAATCTTGCAAATTTAAGTAACAAACATGAAAGACACATTGTGTTTTGTGTGTTGTGATGTTTATAAGGCGGGTATCACAAATAGGTTTGGTTAGTGTAAAACTGGACCTGAAAATTTGAGTCTGTCGGGCGGTCGGCAAGAAAAATCTTCGGGTTTTTTCAAAATGTAGGCCTATATACAAAAAATATGGAAGTTCCTTTATTTGGACCTTTATATATGCGGCTATTGTTATCTTTGCTTGTATCTTAAGTTTCTTCAGTTTGTAAGTTATTGCAATCCAGGTTTGTTAGCTAAATTGCTTCTAGAAGATCGCAATCTCGCAGTTCCTTCTCGAAATCCGCTTCATTTTCAAAACACGCAAGAAAGCCTCGTTTTGATACAAAACTCCAACACCAGATGGAGGCTGAGAGCGGCCTAAAATTTTACGCCCGACTCTAAATCTCGGGTTTTTCCACTTTCAAGGACGGTCGGTCGGTTTACTCTAACCAAACATATTTGNATCAATACACCCATGAATAACGAACTTCCACCTGGGAAGTAAGATATCCGTCATCGATCTTCTCAAGGGTAATCAGGTAAAGTGGGAAAAATACCTTTTTAACATTTTTGCTTACCCTTCTCGTATTGGTCCAAAAGCCCATAATCTAAGTGTAAAACTAAAAAAAAGAACATTCATACTTGTCCGTGTGGTAAGCAAAACATTATTGGCAAGAATTCTTAACTAGAAAATTTTTACTTGGTTAGTAATCATTTGCTTTAAACTGGAAAAAGATTTCTCAAACTAAGTAGACTCAGATAATTATTTTAAGTAATTTTTTACCAGTTCTAAGCAAACAATCACTAACCAAGTAAAAATATCCTAATTAAGAATTCTTGACAAGAATTTTTTGCTTACCACACGGACAAAAGTATGAGTGTGCTCGTTTCAAGAAAGTTTGTTCTTGAAACTAGAGCAGTCTCAAAATACTTAGGTAGTTCAAGTAAAATGAAACTCGATTGGAGAACAGAAGATACTCTTGAAACAAGAGTGAAACAAGTCATTGCTCCGAAAGCGCCATAAAATTCTTCTGCTGTGGCTTTGCTTCATATCTTTTGTTTTCTGATTGTTAACAAATTCTTTACATTTATTTATGTCATCTAATATTCATGTTTGCTGCAACCAAAAGCCAGAAGAGCTGCAAAACCATATAGGCGCCAAAACCATATGATGATGATCCGATGATTATGGAAGTGTCCCTGGCCTGGGATATGAATTTAGGGTGACCTCAATGCACCCAGCAATTATGGTGTCTGTAGTGCAAAGACAAAACGTAATCTTGCAAATTTAAGTAACAAACATGAAAGACACATTGTGTTCTGTGTGTTGTGATGTTTATATAATACATAATTTGTTGTTGTTCATTTCTATACTTTTTTTATTTCTCTCTATTTAGTTCAACACATGGGAAAGAATTTTAAAATTGTCAAAACATCAGCAGTTCATTTCCAAGATGGATCTTGACCCTGGAACAGAACTGGATTTTGTAGAGGCTCTTGACAGTCTAAAGACAAGTGTTGTCATGGAAGACAATCAAAGCATCAACAGTTCAGCATCAACAACTCTTTTCAGCTCAAGTTATAGTGTTCCATTGCTGCCTCATAATGAAAGCATGTCATCAATATCATCTCCCTCGTTGTCCTTTGATAATTCAAACACAACAGAAACCACTGAAATAGTTAGCAGAGAATTTACTGATGCTTCAGTTAACGGTAAGCAGTATAATGCTCAAAAGTCCTTTCTTATGTGAGTGGATTATTACAGAATACACATGCTTTTAGCAAGCAACTCTTTATAAGAAGCCTCATTCTTGATGGGTAGACTGATTACATGGTCAACGTTATTGCTATTGATTGATAGACCTGCCAGGCACTCTAACTACACAACTCGTAATCAAACATAATCATTTTTAAATTTCTGTTTCTACCTCATTTTGGAATCTGGGTCTGGCATAAAAAGTCAGATTTGAAAACTGCATCCCGCACAGTGAATTACTGCTTTGCAACAGTTACAACAAAGTATAAACATACAAAATTTGACCTCGTCTATCTCCCTACCTGTTTTTGTGATATTTTTTCTATTTGACTTCTTTTGTCACAAAGTTGCTCAAAACTTTGCTTAACTTGCTTAATTAGTAATATGATAAACAGTCAGATTATTTAGAGAAAGAAAAGTCTTTAACACATCTTATATCTTGAAATCTTCAGGAGTTAAAGCAGGCAAAGGCTGTGTTCTTTTATTTGCAGCATAGTCATGTTTGCAGTAACAAAAATGCTAAGCAAAATTATGTTGCCATGCAAATGCTGATCTTTTTCCTGGCGCCACCTGGTATATAAATGATTTATGATGTATTTTCACCAGAATTACAACATCAAATGATGATCCCAAGAAAGAAGGGTGAAAAAGACAATGCCCAGCAGAGTTACTTCAAGGTACTTTAATGACTAAAATGCTTTATCATTTGACTCACTTTTTAAGAAAACTTTCACAGTAAATCATTGATGCCCAGTTCCTCACTATTCTTTTCATTGTACAAGAAGGCAGCACAATGATACCAGTAAATTATGAATTGTGCAGAATACTAAAGCAATATGTTCTGTTTTCAGTGCTTGGTGCGTGAAACAGCTAAGACTTTTGGATTCTGGGATGAAGGACTTCGGCTCAGAGATGTGGAGAAGCAAGGACTGAAAACCAAATTTCTTAATGTAGTAAGAAACAGTAACTTTGTTTTATGTACGCATATTCTTGGATCTTCTTGGATCCACCATGTTTTACAACTACAAAATTCTCACTTGGACAAGATGTCTACCAAAATACAGTATACCAGTTTCTTGGACCAAAAGTAAATTTAAAGAAATGAAGTCAGTAGACATGAATAATTAATCTTTTATTGTGGGCTCAGTTTAAAATGCTGTCACAGGTCTATAATTCTGTTTCAGGAATATATAATAATGCTCCATTAAACCAAAGAAATGCAATGTTTTCATTTTCCGCATAGTGGAAACTTACAGTATGTTTCCAAAAACATACAGTTTATACTGTAATTAGGCTTACTAAAATTGTACAAAATACAGTCCTTGCACACATATATTGCCATTGTAAAGATTCTTTGCATTCTAATAAGAATTTTTGAGTACGAATTATACTGTTAAAATTTGAAACAATCTTTTTTAACAAATTAAAAATGTTGTAAAGTCTTAAGACATTTGTTAAGTGCAGGCCTGCACTGGATACTTTAATTACATATGCTATGTTTGTCACTTCAGCTGTTCAAGAGAAACCCAGAACTGAAATTTGAAATGAAGCAAATTAACAAGCACTTGGCAGAAGCACTAGCCAACAGAAGAGCTTACCTAAAGCGGGTTAATGGCACAGAATCCAACAAGGTAAGTTTTATATTTATATGCGATGAAGGTTTATGCCAAAACATTAGCAGATGTGTTTTTCTGCGTACTTAGTAGTATACACATATTGCTCTGTTTATGATTTCAAAGTTTTTTTTTGTTCTGATTTTCAGAGCCAAAACATTGTGGGTTACAATAATGTTTTGTGTAGCATAAGTACAGGCCTTTTCGTTTTACGCGGGCGATCGCCCTCGCCACCGCCCTCGCAAAATTGTTTACGCGGGCTATCGACCGCCCTCGTGAGAAAGTATTTCGCCCCCGAAGATCAAAAACGATTTCGTAAAAAAGACTTACGAAACGAAACCCTCTTGATTTAAAATTGTTCGTTCAATGACAATCGCGCTTCGAGTTCTTTACGAAAGAAAACCGTTATGATGGCTACCCACTGGCCTGGTGAAGCAAACAAGATGCAAAAAGAACCCAAACAAAACTCTAAATATTACATATTGAATTTATCTTAGCAAAATGAATTTAACAAGAAACCTTTAAAGAACTGCAAGATACAGAGGAAGTACTGGTCCTTAATAATCATTGCACATGCTGTTCTTTATTTTTCGACAGAAGTTTTTCCGAAATGTTTGCACATTTTCTTCCATTTTTCGACACACCTACCTTCTTTTTCATCGAAGTTCCTAGTTTAACTAGCGTTGTAAAAGATCAGGGAGCGACAATAAAATGAACAATACTCACAATAATCTTACTTTGCTACGAAGACTTTCTCCGATTTAACTTTCTGTAGCCCTTCTCCAAAGCAGGCCTACTACGAGTTTGCCTAAAGTTTTCCTACAAACTTTTAAAAGAGGTTTGGTTGTTTTGTTTCAGGGGCTTACATTCTCTACTCTAATCCCCTTCTATAATCTGTTAATGACTCTCCTGGAATCTCTATTTATCTTGAATGGAGCTTCACACTTAGGCTGGGTTCACACGATACCGGATTCATTTTGTATCGGATTCGTTGACCCAATCCGATATGAAAAGTTGCTCTGTTCACACGATATCGGATTGGCTTTCATATCGTTTCGGTCCTGTTCACACGGTTCCGCTCTTGCTCTGCACTGCGATCCATATTCCATTGTTCCACAGCCTCTGCGTGGTAACAACGCATATTGTGCTTCTGTTTTGGCGCTAAAATCTCCATTGCTTTGGCCTATTTCATCGAACGAAGCAACATGGCAAGTGCAAGGATCAATTCTAAAGGAAAGGAGGATGCATTCATCTGGACAGATAGCGAAATTGAGCTTCTTTTGGAGTGTGTTAAAGTGTTTGCGTCTGACTGTCTATTTGAGGGGAAAGATTGGGAAGGAATCAAGTCGAAATACGACAAGATACGATGTATATTTGCAGAACGATATCCAAAAGTCGATGTCAATGATGATGGCCAATTTGATGAAGAGTTTCCCAAATCTTTATCGTTGGACACCATAACGAAAGAAAGGATAGCAGCAAAAGTGAAAAATTTGCGAAAGGGCTACAAGAAAGCAGTTGATCTGGGAAAAAGGAGTGGAGGAGGGAGGATTGTCATGACATACTATGACCTTTGCAATGACATTTGGGCAGGTGCTCCTGCAACGAGAAGCATTGAAGGTATGCTTTGCTCTTCATTATAAATTTTGAGGGTTTTTCTGTCTGCCATGTAAAAGTCTACCACAGCTCCCAATCAAACAAGTTTGTCTGGACATGCCTTGCTTTGAGGTTGACTGTTGGACTAGTCTGAAATAATTTTATCTTATGTTGACACTATTATTGGATTATTTTTCTTTGGATTTCTTTCAAATGCAAACCCAGCTTGCAGTATACAGTGTAACAAAGTGAATATTGTATTAAATTAAAGCATTTTCTTTTCAAGGTGGCATTGACTCAAGTATACCAGCCTTATCAAGTGAAGAATCTCAATTTGATGGCCCCTGTGGAAGTTTGGATGCAACAACTTTTGACACAGAGGGGAATTCAGATGAAGAGTCTTCAAGTTCAGCTGAGGGTGTACTCAGACCTAAAGCACTCAATAAAGTTCAGCAGAGTGGAAGGCGAGAAAAAATTGAAAAGTTTCTAAGTGACCAGAGAGAGAAAAAAATGGCCCCGAGAATATCAATTGAATCTCAGCAGCTCAACTGCTTGAAAGAAGATTTGGCTCTAAAAAGGAAGTTTGCTGAGCAAGGAGAAGCCATTGAGAAGGAATATCTTACTGAAGCAAAGAAAATGACAACCACGATGGAGCACATGGCAAGTGCAATGACAAGTTGCTTCCAGATGATGCAGACAATGCTGCAAACACAAGTCCAGCAACAAGCTTTTGCATTTCAAAACCAACCTCATCCTGCTGCTATGAGCATGCAAGGTTTACAGCATAACTTTCATGATGGAAACCAAAGAGCGAGACAACAGTATACCATGGCTGGAGACCCTAGACAAGTGGATGAAACACCAGACCACTATTTGAGAATGCTACAGAGAGAATAACACTTTTATTTGTTACAATACTAACTGTCAACTTACAAAGATAAGTCATATAAGTATGGTAGTTGTAGATAAACAGCATTATGTAGAATTAACAGCTTATTAAGTGTAGGTAATTCAGGAAAGTGCCACTTTTTACCAGCATGCCATATTTTTTAAAAACTTTTAAAAACAAAAGTCAGCATTGAAACACATGATAAGAAACTGTTTGCAATGTGCACAGTAGCATCATACTGCCCAAAACTGTAAGCTATTAAAGCTGCTTTTTCTGAAAGAAGTTTCTTTGCATGCATCTTTCTTCCCATTGAACTGAGCACAAGTTGACTGATTTTGTTGATATGTTTTTGAACCTCTCTTTGCAAATAGAATGCAACAAGGTCTATCCATACTAATGCCATGCCAATGGATTATGTTTATGTTGTTATTCACAAACCCCAAATGTTGATGCAGTTATAAGAGTTCAGATCCCTAATATTGGTATGGGTTGGATCCACCATGAATGGAAAGTTCGGGAGTACCCCGTGGGAGCTTTTCAATCCCCAGAATCTTCATATTTACTACCCATGCCCTTGTGAATGGTTAAAGAGAAACTTATCAAAATCAAATGTTCAGACATTACTCAAGTACTTTCTGAGTTATATGATACAGGAAACAGGTGAAGATAGAGTAAAAATGTGTTAGGGATGTTAGCATACACATGCATTTTATTACAAACTGCTTGTAAGAAATTCAACTCTCAGATCACCAAAAATTTAAGAAAGTCCAGTGCTTGGAAAATATGGCTTAAGAAACTGTCTATTTGAATTGAGGAAATCCTTGGCATATTTTACTTTATTTTCACTTTTTTCCTGTATCATATTATTTGGAATAATGCCTAAACGTTGGAATAATGCCTAGAAAGTGGAAAGGCATAAAAAACCTTGCTTTAAAATGTTCAAGAGGGCACAGGTAATAAACATAAAGATAGTCCTGATGATTTTCAAGAAACTTTTAGTACTGGCCCAAATTCTTAGCTCTTGTAAAAAGTATGTATACTTTAGCGACCCTTAGTTAGAAGACCAAGTTATACTTTAGCAGTCACTTTACATAGTGTTATTGTTCAAGAAAGTCTCACTCAAAATATTTCACAAATATCTGGCGAATGTTCTTTCCGCCCCTTTCATTGTTATGCATATCCGGAACTTGTTGCTGTGCTGGGGGCTGTTGAAACTCATTGTCATACCTCCTTATAGCAGCTACAAATTCGTTTCCAATGTGCTCATTGTTTGTCTCACACAAATTGTGAAGGACGAAACAGGTCAAAATGGTAGCTGGGATGTTTTGTAGGCTCAAGTCAATTGGTTTTCTCAAGATCCCAAATCGAGCTTTCAGACGACCAAAAGCACACTCCACAACCATCCTTGCAGAAGAAAGTCTGTAGCCAAAAAACTGTTCTCTCTGTGTACTGCCCCCCTTTGCAAACTCCTTCATAAGATAGGGGAGCAAAGGGTATGCTGGATCCCCAAGAATGCAAATAGGCACTGGACCTTCATTTTCGACAATTATTTTGTGGCAGTTAGGAATAGTTCCATCTCTTAACATTTCATTTAATCGTGAATTACCAAAAACTCGTGCATCATGCACACTTCCAGGCCATTTGATGTTGACATCAATAAAACAGTACCTATAGTCAACACAGGCTTGAACATTTAGGCTATGAAAACCTTTCCTGTTAATGTAATCAACTGGATTTGCAATTGGTTTTCTTATTGGAATATGTGTGCCATCTACTGCACCAATACATTGGGGGAAACCAAAGGCAGTAAAAAAATTTGAGGCAGATTCCTTAACATCCTCTTCTGTCTGGGGTAGTCGTATGTAAATCCCTGCAAGTTTTTTTGCAACAGCTTTAGTTACACGGCCTACCACAGTGGATACAGTTGAGAGTCCACATCCAAATGCGTTCGCTGTCTTTCGCATTCGTCCGCCATCAGACAGAAAATACAATGTTAATGCAACCTGTGTC
Organism: Aurelia aurita; assembly: GCA_004194415.1. Lineage (NCBI taxonomy): Eukaryota > Metazoa > Cnidaria > Scyphozoa > Semaeostomeae > Ulmaridae > Aurelia > Aurelia aurita. The sequence goes on along the minus strand of REGM01000254.1, from coordinate 11,525 downwards.
TCAACAGATAATGGGCGTCTCATGTTCGTAACCTGTGACGTTATAAATGGCCGCATCTGATCACAGAGTTTATTGAACGTTGTCCTTGACATTCTAAAATTCTCTTTCCACTCACTCTCGACAGCTTCTCCTGTTTGCACGTTGTTCCACCAAACATTCGATCTCCCTGGTCTTATCCAAAATTTCCGTGCAGTATGTCGTCGTTTTGCTTTGCAGATAATATGCCTTGCTGTCATGAGAGTCCTCGCGTGTTGTTTTCTTCGTAAAAGAAAATAGTTTGTTAAAAGCTTGAACGTAGAGAATTGTAATTGAATCATATTCGTGAGTCCAATCATCATAGAAAGGAAAACTTGCACTATGCCATTCGCATCCATCTTTGTTTTTGGTTGGCTTTGGCAAAAATGCGCCAAAATTTCTTTCAGAGATTCAGAACAAAGCTGCCTCAATTGAAAACGAGGTCCCGGAGCGAAACCATATCGGATTCATGTGTTCACACGAGCACAAAAGTGATCCGATACGTTCTCATACCACCTTCAGAGCGGAGTGATTTCACTCCGCAAAAACGGTACGTCGCGTATCGGATTCGATCGTCGCCGTGTGAACAGAACGCCTATCTGGTATGAAAAGTAATCCGATACAAAATGAATCCGGTATCGTGTGAACCCAGCCT
>REGM01000253.1:237430-428328 GCA_004194415.1 Aurelia aurita | reverse complement strand
TGCAACTATCTAAAGGGCGTGTCACAAACATCTCCTAGGGGCAAACCCCCGGACCCCCATTTTTACTCGCTAGGCACGCATCTGGTTTCCGCCCCCCCCCCCCGCAATATAAATTTCGTTCCGACGGGCCTGGAGTGAATATGCAGTCTGAAGTTTACTTGGAAGTCAAGTTTATTTTATGAAGAATAAGGCCGAGTGGCAAAACGAAAACAGAATATATTGAGTGTTGGTTTGCATATATTCTTGAAACGGTGAAGTTTGTCACAAATTGGTTGTAGATTGAAGCTCGACCCAATCAAACTGGAAGGTTTTTGATGCCCAAGTTTACCATGATAAAGAAAATTGATCAGCGGAGTTGCAGTAATTCCCACATAACAACTTAGGAATCTAATATCTACAAATAGCAGCTTCAACGCAATATTCCTACTACGATGATGTATAAGTCTAATCGACAACAGCATATCTCCTTGTGTTTTAGTCTCTGCCATAGAAATGGTCTCTACAATTCCATATCTCTATATTTAGACATGAGCAAAACAGTGGCTAGGAGGCTCTACGTAGAGTGAATTTTGAATGATCGTTATATAGGTATAGAATACAGTTCTCCAATCATATTTTAGCGTTTAATTTTGAGCATAACTGAGAAAGCCACACTCAAGTAGTGACAGATTCTTACTAAGTTCAGATCGAAATTATTAAGATTACAAACAAATCATGATGAGAGAACTTCTTAGTACATTTAACTTTTTTTATGCAAGTTGTTTATCAACTTTGATTATCACTGTCGCTGCAAACGAAATCTGCCCTTTGAATTCAAGGAAAGGGTTTTACGAAGACGTTGATTTTGACAGTGATGCAGCTGGGATTTCTTCACAAACTGTTGTATTGAAGTACTTTTCAGCAGCCAGCGATCTTGCTTGCTCTCAGAAATGTTTTAGCAATGACCAATGTGCGTATAAGAAGTACCATGCATCAACTAAGAAATGTTGGTTAATGAAAAAGATATCCTTGGCTGAGCATGAAGATAATACCATTGCAAAGAAAATCGTTGTAAGTACACTCACTGTTTATAAGAAACCGCTCATNTTTAATTTTGAGCATAACTGAGAAAGCCACACTCAAGTAGTGACAGATTCTTACTAAGTTCAGATCGAAATTATTAAGATTACAAACAAATCATGATGAGAGAACTTCTTAGTACATTTAACTTTTTTTATGCAAGTTGTTTATCAACTTTGATTATCACTGTCGCTGCAAACGAAATCTGCCCTTTGAATTCAAGGAAAGGGTTTTACGAAGACGTTGATTTTGACAGTGATGCAGCTGGGATTTCTTCACAAACTGTTGTATTGAAGTACTTTTCAGCAGCCAGCGATCTTGCTTGCTCTCAGAAATGTTTTAGCAATGACCAATGTGCGTATAAGAAGTACCATGCATCAACTAAGAAATGTTGGTTAATGAAAAAGATATCCTTGGCTGAGCATGAAGATAATACCATTGCAAAGAAAATCGTTGTAAGTACACTCACTGTTTATAAGAAACCGCTCATAAGAAACTGACTTAGCTTCTTCCAGAAACTTGAGAAACCCTACTGGAAGCAATCACAGATCAATTCGAAGTTAAGAAACTTGTCAGTTTTTGGTTACGAGTTGCAAAGTGCTTTTAAACAAATAATGCTAGCCTGAGATAAGATACTCCTTGTAAAAAAAAATTGAAAACGTGAGCCTGATCATACTAAAAGGAATACTTTTTGTTTATGATCAGCGGTCCTCAGTGAATTATGATAAGTTGTGAAATTCAATTTTACGTAAAATTAAGAAACTCTACTAGAAACTTTTACACTATGCTTTTACTATAAGAATTGGGCCAAATTTAAACCCTCAAGGCCAAATTATTTATAAATAATTGGTGTATGCACTTAAATCTGACGACGTTTGCCTAACAAACGTTTCTATGAGTTTCTAGCTATTGTTGGATGCCCTAAATGAATTATTTATTTATTTTTGTAAAGAAGGTGTTCAAACAGACAATAATCCTGTTTGCTATAGAATGTCAGACTTCGTGTCAATATTGTTTGCGAGAGATTTGTTTGAATCTCGTTACAAATTTAAATCTTCTTGAAAAAGTTTGAATCTATCCCTCCGAAGCTGACCTACACTGGGGACAAAAGCCACCCTTCAATTGTCTTGGGGGGCTGTTGTAGCCGAGGTAATGCTTACCAAAAAGAAATGCACAGAGATTCTATCGGATGAGTAAAAAACCTTGGACTTTTGACGAACTGTATAATCGTAGACTTGCTCCAAGTTTCTTCCGTCGTCTATGAGCACTAAAAATAATCACCCTCGTCCTCAGGGCCTTTTGTCATATTGGGACGGAGTTTTCGTCTCGGTCCCAATATGACAAAAGGCCCTGGGGGCGAGGTTGAAAAATAATAGTACAAAGACAACCGACCTTGATTAGCGCCGAACCATATATTTTGGTAAGGGTAACTGATTTCTGTCAACAGGAATACTGACATATGACAGGCTAGAATTGGAAAACAAATTCAACCTAGGTTGTTGTTGTCTTCTTATTTTAAATCGAAATTACTTTTTAGCTACAAAAGCAACTAGTCTAATTCGATTATCTAAATACAAAATGCAAATTAAATTAACAGAATGATTTTAAAGAAAAGAATAAATACAGTTTCAATAGAATTAATTTCGATGGCATACATTGCATCTGCAGGTGGTCCCATCCCAGTTTTTAATAAGTCTTTTGAATTGGACCAGATTTTCTGCTGATTTTATTTCATCTGGCAAACGATTCCAAATCTGCGGTCCAAGAGACCTGAGGCTATTGGAACCGAACGTTGTTTGGTTGGGCCTATAGTGCTGCAAATCATTTGGACGACGGGAAGGTCGATTGGAGGTTCTTGTTTCGAAAATATTTTGCATGAATTCAGGATTTAGCTGGTGTACAGTTTTGAAAATCTCAATGCAGAGGTATCTTAGCCTATTTACGTGCATTGTGCATTTTTCTGATTTGCGAAGCAATTCTTCATAAGAAGAATTGTGGTCATCATAAAGAAAACGTAGGGCTCTCTCCTGTATTTTTTCGATCTTATCCACAGATCTAGCTGAAGAGAAAAACCATACTAAAGGGCAGTAGTTAAAGTTAGAAAAGACAAAGCTCTGAACGAGTACCTTTTTCTCCGCAAAACCAAGAAAAGATTTCAGTCGTTTTAGTACATTTAGCTGGGTTGCTGCTTTTTTGCAAAGATCGGATATGTGAGAGTCAAAGTTTAGTTTATGGTCGAGATTTACACCAAGTAACTTTACTGAAGCTTCAGATTTGATCGTCTTCCCTTGAATAGAAATACTATGCCCTGTTGTATCCGTTTGATCTTTTTTTACGAGAAGTGCGTGGAATTTGTCTGGGTTAGCGATCATTTCATTTTGATCGAGCCATGTGAGAGCTATGTTGGCCTCCTTTTCTAAAACACCAATTAGTTGTGGGAGGCTGTTGGAAAAATGTGTTAGAGTATTGTCATCTGCGTAATTGACAAGAGATGCTTCTTTGATGAAATGAAACAGGTCATTAATGTAGAAGTTGAAAAGAATAGGGCCTAAGACGGATCCTTGAGGTACCCCTGATAAAACAGATTGAAAGTTGCTGTAAACATTATTTATTCGAACCGACTGTTCGCGCNTTTTTCTTTAAGTTTTGATTCTTAATTTCGCTGTGCTTCAGGAATTTGCTTAGGCCAAATCGCCAAAACTCTGGGTTTGGAGGTGGAGTCAAATTTGTACTTTCAAGAATAATAATTCAACTTTAGGAGCACAAATATCAACTAGCAAGGTATCTATGTCCACGTTAACTTTTCAGGATTAGCTTAAAATTATTGCGAATCGATTGGAGCTAAATTGGCATCGCTAGCCTTGATCATATCTGTTACCTTTTATTTGGGACACCCGGTCATCACCGTGCACATTTGGTTTAAAACCAGTTTATTTTGCCATAAGACCATCAGTCCTTTTTAATATTTCTATGCTCTTTGTGACCTCTCAAAACATTTCCTGGCTTATTTTCGTAAAATGGTATTAGGACAAATTGGATACAATATACGAGCAAATAGGGCAACTGGAGCAAGGAGAGGAATAAGACAAAAATTGATAACCAGATAAAACAATAACAACGATTAGTTACTAAGACAATCAGAGCAACTAAGGCAGGAGGACAACGAGAGCAATAAGGGCAACAACTGCAGAATGGTCAATCAGCGATGTAAGGGCATCTAAAGCAGTTGAAGCAACGAGAACAAGGAAGAAAAACATAGGCAACTTGGACAAACAGAGCAAGCAGGGTAACAATAGCAACAAAGTTAATTGTTCATTTCATTCATTTTTCATTATTTCTACACGGTAACCCTATCAGTCGAGAGGACTGTTTTACAAGGGGCCTTGTCAAACTTTACAATAATAACTGAAAAGAAATTGATTACAAACTAAGCATTTGTTTACAATATAATCATCCAAAAGTAGTTAGAGTTAGGCTGAGAAGGGCAAACTGCTCTTCAGCCTACACTGAAAAATGCTAAGGGAGGGTGCTAGTTTGACATCCAAAGGCAATTTATTCTATGTCTTTGCACCCCGGAAAGATATAGCTTTATGCCCACTGAAAGTGTTCATTCTTGGAACAAGGGCATCGGCAGTGGCATTGCTCAAATTCGTATTTATATCACTTGACATTTTTTTCTAAAATAGGTTTGAAAGTTAACCGGGCGCTTTCGTATACGTAATAGTAGCTGTCTCACTTTTTATCATATCAAGACCTGTAGACCAATTTAGTTTCTTGATCGAGTTTGTGGCGGATGAATCATAGCTGCTGTTGGTGACAATTCTAGCAGCTCGGTTTTGCTACTACAAACACTGCAAAAGTTTTGCAGTTTTGGTAAAGTTTGCAATCTGGTTTCACCGCAGCCTCCCCAAACAGAACAGCAGTAACGGAATCGTGGCTCTACAATGCCATCATACATTTTGATTAAAGTATCTATAAGTACACATTTTTTGGCATATTTCAAAATCCTAAAGCACGAGATATTTTACCACATATTAATAATTTCGTATGCTGATCCCAAGCGAGGTTATCATCCAATTGGACTCCTAAATATTTTAAATTGTTAACGATTTCAATTTCAGCGTCATCAATAGCAAATGACGGAGTCTCTACTATATCGTCAGCCATCTTTTTTGGTTTGGTCGAGAACCTACAACCATCGCTTGTGTGTTATGACATTTGATAATAGTTTGTTTCCTTGTAGCCTTTTAACCGGTCGAGATCACTGTTAAGTGTATCATTCAGATCACTGATATTTTTTCGCAGGCTGTGAACTGCTTATGTCATCAGCATACATTTTCAAATTGTATTTCCAGAGATACATTAGGAGAAAAAATGGAGACAAATGGCGGCCACCTTTGGACTAAATTATCAAGATGTTTATTGAATTGACAGCTAAAACAGAAGTCTAAATGTGGAAAAGTTTGTCATTTAATTCAGGAGATGGTAAGTTTGTTACATTAAATTTACAAGCCCCGAAATTATCCTTTAAATAGATTAAAAAAAGGAGTGGAACAAGACATGAACCCTGTGGTACACCACAATCAACCAATTGTAAATTTGAGGATAACCTTGCAAAATTGACATATGTCTGTAACCAGAACAGCCAGTGCAAAAATCACAGAAACAAAGGTAACCAGAACAGCCAATGCAAAGATCACAGAAACAACGGGAAACACCACCAATCCGGTTTTTATGCCGATCATTAACTATATGCCGATTAACACTTAAATATTGACTAACTGACTAACAAGTCTGCCGGATGTGCTTCTACAACTGCATAAGGTACGCTAATTCTAATTGATGTTAAAGGGAATAGACATAGCTATATTGAGTGGTCGCTATAAATAGGCTACGGAAACGCCCACGCACTCCTCTTTTTCCAGCTACACAATGAAACGGCACGTGCCAACAGTATCAAATACAATAAATAGACTATATTTTTAACTTGGCCCGGGCCAGCTTTTAACTATGTCGATTCCCTTTAATATAGCTTCATTTTCTACAGGGTTTAATTTCATTTCACTTCATATTGCCGAGTGTCTTATCTTCCTTTTAAAAATTTCTTAGCGCTTCTCAAACACAGTACTAGAGTTTCTTAAATTGTCAGCCATCCTTGGTACTTTCTTATAAACCAGTTTCTTGTATAAAAAAATGTGTATATAGAAAACACACCACCTACTATAAACGTTCGTATCATAATGTTAGGTATGCTGTCTGTCTGGGAGTTTTGATTTCCATCAGGCTTCAATTATACGAAGGTATTTGCGTAGCTTCCTAGTGTTTCATTGATGAAACGAACTTTCTACAGATACGCTTATTTTTATGTAAGAAATTGTATAAGGAGTGTGTAAAAGGAGCAAAGTGAATTTCTCGTAATCAGTTCAGTATTGACGTGTAAGACCATTAAGAAGTACGGCAAACACCAGGATATAAGAACCACAACTTTAAGAACGTTTAGGCTAAAATTTTGGAGGAAAATTATTTGAAATTTGTAAAATTTGCATTTAACCAGAAAGAAATATATTTCAAAGTTCTAGATACACAAATTGTGTAGAATTTACATGGTTTTTGCATTGTGCATGCCCTCTTTAAATCGAAGGGGTTAAAAGTAGCTTTGCTAGGGGGACTGCGTCAATCTAAATATAACCTATCGTATTTGATATATTCAATTGATAAAAACATTAGGAACAAAAGTGGTGCGTCATTTGTGTGTGCTATGTTTAGACTAGATCGCTACATCTCCGTTCGTTTACTTTAATTGCACTATTGCACTATATACAAGAATTTTAAAATCCAGAATTAAATGGGCTGTATAAACTAAACTTCCAAAAAACCATGACTTTCTCTCCATATTGCAGGCAAATAGTAGCAGATAAATTGCAAATGAAGATATTGTCTATTGGCTTGAACTTCGTAGTAGAAGTAGCCAGTGCAATTAGATTTTTCACATCATCAATATGGAGATTTAAAATGCTTGATCAAAAACATCATCACAGAAGCGTTTCGATTTATCAAATGCAAAAAAGTAAATCTTTTTTTGAAATTACGGTCGAATTGGCGCCCCTAATCGAGGGCCCGCGAGGGTCCGTGCCTACGTTGAAGAAAGGTACCCTTTCCCGCGTGTTTTTGCTACGAGCATGATAACACATCAGTTACCAAGTGGCCCCCCCCCCCCTGGAGGTAGAGCTGGATTCTTAGGCACAAGTTCTTCATATGTTTAGCCTAAACACACAAAAGCCCATTAAAAGGCTTAAGAAATTCTATGACACGTGCTGTTTGTTTACTAAAATCTTGTACAACCCCTTTAAGAACCTTCACTAAGCTAAGCTAAAACAGCGATGGCTCTTATTCGCGGGTTTTTACTGTAATGGCACACAATCATTTGCTGTAGATAGCATCTTTCCTTGGCCTCCGCTACTTAGTAGGGCTTTATCAAAACCTGTGACGCCTTGACAGCAAATACATCTATCTTTAGCGGTTTATTCATTCTATTTTTATGCTTGTTTAAAAGCCAATCAGCTTCTGAAAATTTTAGTGGCTGAAAGCCGAGTAGTCATCGATCTAAGGTTAGTAATCAATCCCATACAAACAGTTCCAGGTTCGATCTGTTTGGAACTTTTCCAAACCGTAAGAATAATTGTATAAATGAAATGAAATTTATGGCAAGACAGCCTCTATGTGGAAGAACAAAATTTGTTTGTTTGAAAAAATGTTTTTCGCTTAATGTGAAAGTAGTTTCTTGTTTTTGTGCGTCTCTCTGCTTTACGAGTACCGCGAAAGTTATTATCGGCGTTTACTATCGACCTTAAAATTAGATTTTCATCAGTTTCGATTGAAAAGCATTTGCCGACTGACCAAATATTCTGTTTTGCCAATATTTGATCAACCGTGATGCCGCATTTCTTCCGTCCAACGCCTCGCGTGAAATAAACGCCTCTCTTGAAAAAACGCCTTCGTCCAATGAATGCCCGTTAGTCACTGTCATTGATCAATCGAATGCGTGTCACAACATTGCATAGGAAATTTTTCTTAGTGTGCATTAAAGAAATGAAATTAAGCAGCTGGTTTAGAAAACTTGGTGTAATATTATGAGTCCCAGATTTAAAAGCTTGCATTTGCAAAGAGCAAAACAATCTAAAAATATCCCATTCAAATCGAAGTTGCACACGCACTTCACACACTTCATTGTGAACAATGGATAGGCAAAGAAACAATGTTGTGTCTGATTGTTTTCTTTCTCTTTCAAGTTAGGGCCTGTTTACATGGAGAGGGCTAGCCCTCGTAGTAAGGCTAGCCCTCCTAAGAGGGCTGGAATTATTTTGCGTTTACATGGAGGAGGGCTAGCCCTTCTAGGAGGGCTAGACATGATGGCGCCAACAATTCGAATCCTATTGTTCTGCTTTGATTCTATTGTTTCCTCCAGCCCGCCTAGGAGGGCTAGCCCTCTTGATTGCGTTTACATGGGAAATTTCCAGCCCTCCTAGGCGATATCTCNGTCTGATTGTTTTCTTTCTCTTTCAAGTTAGGGCCTGTTTACATGGAGAGGGCTAGCCCTCGTAGTAAGGCTAGCCCTCCTAAGAGGGCTGGAATTATTTTGCGTTTACATGGAGGAGGGCTAGCCCTTCTAGGAGGGCTAGACATGATGGCGCCAACAATTCGAATCCTATTGTTCTGCTTTGATTCTATTGTTTCCTCCAGCCCGCCTAGGAGGGCTAGCCCTCTTGATTGCGTTTACATGGGAAATTTCCAGCCCTCCTAGGCGATATCTCGGGTACTCAATAGCGAGATCTCGCAGGAGGGCTAGCCCTCCTCTCATGTAAACGAAAAAGAATTTTATAAGGGATTAAACCAGAAGGTCGAGATCTCGGTAAAGAGGGCTAGCTCTCCTAGGAGGGCTAGCCCTTCTCCATGTAAACAGCACCTTAGATGTTGGAAGGGCGAGAACTGCAACTGTAGGCTATGCAAAACATATCTACCACAGGTTGGGTATCTAACATGATATACTATACAGCGTTCATATATATATATATATACCGAAAAAAAAACGCAACAGATTTGATCCGGGCTAGCGACAAGAATTTAGGTCGAATAAATCCCTAATAATTTTTGAAGTAATCCTCGATAGTTAACTTGAAGATAAATACGTTGTTTGTTGATATTGGTGCATTGAGAGCTGAAATACTAATCTTGAAAGTCCAAATTTGCCTCGTTTTAACGTTTTAACCGTTAAAATTATTTTGTATATGGTAGGCTTAAAATGACGATCCAAAGGCAACATGAAATGTGATAGTGACCCACTATTTACTCAGCCGCCATTCTACTACGTTATTTCACTCATCCAAACCTCAGCGGAAAGATGAAACTACGGGAGACAGTCTGCAGAGGCCAAACCACCGGGTGACACAAAAAAGTGAAACTTTTCATAAATCACCAAATTCGATTATATCGCGGATCTTGAAAATTTATTTTGACTTTTTTGTGACAAAATTGAAATTAATTTAAGATATACTGTAAATCTCTGCATATAAAAACCTACACAAATAAGAACCTACATGCTGTTTTTCCTAAATTATGCACCTCGTAATTAAGAACCTGTTATTCTCCTTATTAAGTTCATTTTGTTCTCAGTTGACCGTTAAAATCTGAACCTCCTCCTCTGATATTTGTAAGCTTACAATTAGTTATTTGATCCTTAATAACATTGCAAAAATAGATAACAGAGCTGAAAATCTCTTTGTGATGACTCCTAAAAGGTTTACGCTTCGAATCAGAACCTTTAACAAACTTTACTGTATACCCTGAAATTAACATAAGTAGCTGCCTCTAAAAAAGCAGGTTCTTATGCGCGGGGATTTACTGTATTGCAAAGTCTATGTAGCTTTGGAATTTCTGTTTTTTATGTTGATCCTGGTTTTGATCCATACTCTGAAACATTCCGTTTCAGTCTGAAACTGAAAGAGTTGGTTATAAAATTGAATTCTTAGCATGTCCAATTACTCTTTGGTTTGTTTTTGTCTGTGAGGAAACGTTTTATCATTTAGGATTGAAAATTTCAAATGAAATCACAACTTTTAGCTTTTGGCCGAAAAAACAAGGTCTTGTACAATACTATAGCTCAAAATATGGTTTTTAATTTTATCCTACGATTTGATGGTCTCTTTCCCTTGGAAATAAAATAAAACTTATCCTAGAAATAAATTTGTACTTTGACACAACTGCACAAGAGGAAATTTTATGATTAGTAATCGATTTTGGTTCTTTTTTTATTGCGTCTGGTATGGGCAACAAAAACAGGACAGACAACAGGTGATGACTATGATTATTTAAACTTTCTGTGAGCAGAACGAATGTTAGACTTATTACATGAGTCCTTGTTTTCGCTCCATTCCCCCCTAACCATACCCCCACAATACCCATTCCGCTTCAAACAAGTTTTAGCGGAATATGACTTTAACAATAAATAACAATTCAATTCAATGGAGCAAAACTTTGACTCATATCATCAGTCTAAACGAATTTCAGGGAAAGCTGAAGAGCTGGGCCAGGGCCAGTAAGGTATGACTAATTTCTCTGATAAAACGATTGGCACTTGATGAAGGAGAAATTGAAGGTGAAGTTACGATTTTTAGCACCAAGTGCTGGGATTACAGGAATAGAGAAGACCTAATTGAGTCCACGACCCCTTACTATGACGCTCAAGTGCATGGGAGTGGCTCAACCTCTTTCCACCTTACTGTTCTGGCTGCAAAGGCAGATAATTACACCACTGTGCCACAACACCGTAATCTTCATATTTCATACAGCCTTTGGATGAAAGCGCCAATCTTGTTATGCATTCACATGGTACATTCTATATAAACATATATTTAGCTAACTATGCACATTATCAGTACACTTGTCTGCCAATGAAGACATTGACCACACCTAAATTTTTACATAGATGGTTATCACGAGAGAGCTTTGAGCGGAATAGACGGAATTTACCGTTGGCTCCCCACTTATACCAATTTTCCTTGATAAAACTCCAAGAAAATTTTGGGTTGGCGGATGTACATGAAGGCAGACAAAGTAGTAAAAATAAAAAATTGAACAAAGCATCAATTGATGTGTTTTAGGCGTATAGACTGGCCTTTTAGATAAGCCAAAATGGGTAACTAATGCATTGCGGTCATTTGTTCTTTGATCCATTCATTGATTTGCGCTGCGAAGCAGCATTGCAAATATTAAAATGCCTTCACTCAACCGGATGTACGAACACGGAACGGATATGATGCGGAGGCGTTTTAGCCAATAAGACTGGCTTATTTCTGTAAAAACAATAGATTCATGTTCGCTCTGTCCTTGGAATTTTGATGTTTGAAGCGATGTTTGGCCAAACATATTGGACGAAAAAGGCGAGAAAATATGTGCGCAGGCAGGCATGATAGTTGTTGTTGCTGAACATTGAAATGTTTGGGTGCATTGATCATTGTTGATTGTCCATGTCCACGGCGAACATAATGCTGTCGCTGTCATCCTTGAATGGCCGCTTTTGTTTTGGGTATTCGAAGCTGTCGAGCTGTGAGGAAGGTTTCTTACCATTTGGACTCCTGCAGTCGAAGTTTATATCAGGTACTCTAAAAACCTGGAAATATGTGTTTATATAACGTGCAATTTGCTGTCAAGTCTTACGCTCTCTAAGGAGACGAGAAGTCTTGTTTGATTTACAGTTGCGATATGGAAGTATTCCATACAGTCAGCATGCAGTCAGACAGTTAGGCCTACCAGAAATCTTTGTTGTTTTTCTACTTGATTGATAAAATACCTTAAATTGCTTAGCAAATTAACAATGAGCGAGACAATTACCTCTTGATTGCAAAAGGTTACTGTAAACAAACAACCTTTGAATGGAAACGTCATATCAATTATTCTCATTGGCTGAAAAGCCCTCGTTTTCAAATTCGGCCTCGATCTAGATATTCTCTGGGGTCCTAAATGGCTAGACTTATTACATGTCGCAGTTTCGCTACTTGATGAACTGATATACGCTCCAACTACGACTCATGATCTAACTGTCAGTTGAGGCGGCCAGGCGCGACAAATTTTTGTCGCGCTCATATAGCCATGATCTAGCCAATCACAGAGCCATTGGCAGTCCAGAGAAAGTTAAGGGCCAAATATGGGCGAATTGCAGTCAAATAACGCGCTCTGATTGGTTAATCAAGTTGTCATGACAACATTGCCGACAGACGTTGACTCTCGCAGCTTCGAGCAGATTTACCTCATCTAATTCGCCTCTAAACAGGAAGATTATTGCAGAAAATTTCAGGTATTTAAACTTTTTGCATCAAGGAAGCATTCTTCTAAGTACTACTAACTAATATTCCCATGTTCAAGTGCTGGAACCTCTAATTTTGAAGCGTTTTTGCATCGGTATTTTCGATGAAATAGCTTAGGCCATGAGGTGGTCGTCTCAACTGACAGTTAGATCATAAGACTACTAAATGGCCTAGGATGCCCCGGGGGACCAGGATGCATATTTAAGCTTGAATCCAGTTAGTTAGGCCCCTTTCAAGCAACAAGACGTTCATCGGCGGTTTTTCGAGTTTCAAGTATGATTACAATCATCGCTGACATACACATCTATATGGCACAGGCATGGAACGAGCTCAGCGTGGCTTTTGTTGATGAGGCCCTCGCTTTACTTATAGGCCTAGGTAGGGCAGAATTGAGTCGCTATCGTGGACAACAGAATGCTAACAATGTAAGTTTTGAACTTTTTCTTCATTTTCTTGACCAAACCTCGTGCAGTTGGCCTCGTGCTTGTTGTAGCAACTACATCACCTCCAAAATTTGTATTAGCGAACTCTTGACATGCCATAGGGTCATGGAGATCATGGAGTTGTTTGGTTACACGTCCAAAATGGCGTGCAACATGTTTACAAGACTTAAGTGTAGTGGTTAGATTTTTGTATCACATGTTGGTGCTTGATTTTGCAATTAATGTTTACCTAATGGACTGAATGAAGTGTGTAAGTAAATTGTGACAACATTTTTGCCCAGTTGGTGTGTAATTTAGTAATGGTGACCCAACTGAAGTGCGTAAAGTAAATTGTGACAAATTGTTTGCCCAGTTGGTGTGTAATTTAGTAATGGCGACCCAACTGAAGTGCGTAAAGTAAATTGGGACAAATTGTTTGCCCAGTTCGTGCATAATTTAGTAATGGTGGCCCAACTGATGTGCGTAAAGTAAATTGTAACAAATTTTTTGCCCAGTTGGTGTGTAATTTAATAATGGTGGCCCAACTGAAGTGCGTAGGTAAATTATAACAAACTGTTGCCCAGTTAGTGTGTAATGTAGTAATGGTGGCCCAACTGAAGTGCATAGGTAATTAGTGACACATTGTTTGCCCAGTTGGTGTGTAATTTATTAATCGTGGCCCAACTGAAATGCTGATGAAGGCTTATGCCCAATACGTTTAGTGTATTTCAATCTTGGAATTTTTCGCAGAATTGCTATATTTCTTTGCTGAAACTATTGCCACACGTCGCTCTCAACATATTATTGAACTGTTTCCCCAGTTTGTGCATAATTTAATAATGATAGCACAAATGAAGTATGTAGAGTAAATTGTGACAAATTGTTTGCCCAGTTGGTGTATAATTTAATGGTGGCCCAACTGAAGTACCTGAAAAAATTATAGCAAATTGTTTGCTCAGTGGGTGTGTAATTTAGTATTGTTGGCCCATGTGAAGTGCGCAAGTTAACTTTTAACAAATGGCTTGCCCAGGTGGGTGTAACTTTATATGTTTGCCCGTCTGAAGTGTGCAAGTAAATTTTAACAAATTGTTGACCCAGTTGGTGCTTAATTGTGTCTGTTTGACCAGCTGAAACTAAATTGTAGCAAACTTGTTGCCCAGTTGGTGCATAATTGAGTAAGGTTGGCCCAATTGAAGTTGGTAAGTAATTTTGTAAGAAAACGTTTGCCCAGTTGGTGTGTATTTTAGTAACGTTGGCCCAACTGAAGTTGTAAGTAAATTTTAACAAATTGTTTGCCCAGTTGGTGTAGTCGATGCATAATTTGGTAAGGATGGCCCAACTGATTTATGAAAAATAAAACTTTAACAAATCGTGACCCAGTTTTTGTGTAATTTAGAAATGCTGGCCAAAATAATGTAGATAACTAAATTCTCGCCTATATGATGCTTAATTTGATTCTGTTTGCCCAACTGAAGGGCTTTGGTTAATGTTAACGCATTGTTCGCCCCAGATGTTGTGTGTTTTATCTCAACTGAAGTTCTTGGTATGTCAACATGCAGTTTATTTGCAAATTTGCTATCATTCATTCCTGTTGCATAACTGAATTTTTAGGTTGTTCTTGACGTGTTTTCGCCATGTTTCCCTCATTATTTTCTTTGTATCACCTGTTAAAAGGCAATCGGCAGTGTTAAAAAGGTGTGTTCATGAAACTCTGTGCATCAAACTTGGATCAGCCCATGGTTCTAACGTTTCTTAATTTTCACATGAGAAGTTGGACGATTTAGCACAAAAGCTTTCTTAATTTGTGTTTATGAATTAAGTTGCAGTTTCTATCACTGGCATGTTTTTGTTTCTTGTTAGAGCAAAATGTTTAGCAAGGAAAAGAGTTGTATTTGGCTCAAACATAAATTTATAGTAATATCACTCAAGCATAAAGGGTCACCTATATTTTTGCCATGATTCTTCAGATTTATCTTTAGAGATTTCTTAGCGCTTCTCAAACATGGTTTTATTAAGTTTTTGGCCGTGCTAGTGCTGGTTTGTTATAAACCAGTTTCTTATACAAAAANTAACGTTTCTTAATTTTCACATGAGAAGTTGGACGATTTAGCACAAAAGCTTTCTTAATTTGTGTTTATGAATTAAGTTGCAGTTTCTATCACTGGCATGTTTTTGTTTCTTGTTAGAGCAAAATGTTTAGCAAGGAAAAGAGTTGTATTTGGCTCAAACATAAATTTATAGTAATATCACTCAAGCATAAAGGGTCACCTATATTTTTGCCATGATTCTTCAGATTTATCTTTAGAGATTTCTTAGCGCTTCTCAAACATGGTTTTATTAAGTTTTTGGCCGTGCTAGTGCTGGTTTGTTATAAACCAGTTTCTTATACAAAAACTTTAAAAAACTATTTCCAATCAAAATTACTCAAAAGAGTGGAGTATTTGGAATTTTTACTTGAGGCATCCTCTTCCTAGCCATCTGGGGCCTATCTAATGGCTATGCACGGGACTTCGGTTTCGTTCTGGCTGGCTAGGTTGCAGGACCGCCCCTCAAGTTTCTTATTCTTGATACCTGCTCTTTCAATTCCTTATCCTTGCAAACCCTTGTCATTCAATGAAGCCATCTCAAATCTCAACAAAGGAATTGGATTGAGGCAGACTGGTGATATAGAATGGTGTGACATTGATGGGTTGCCCTGCACCCTAGCCAGACTTACCTGGGTTTTCTAGGTAGTTATTTTCGCTTCTTTTTGAGTTATGGAAGGATATATTCTTTTTGGTAATAAAATGTTGGGAAAGCAAATGTGAGTGCCTTTTCCTTTGGAGTTCTGATAATCTTTGTGAAAGTGTCTACTCTTAAATCTAACGATGTACGAAGCACTCTCCATATCTTAACCTAATTTGAATAGCGGGCGGCAAAGGCAGAATAGAATAGGTTGCTATTTCCCAATCAAACACAAAAATCTTAAAACGGTAGCTTTCGGATTCACCACCAGGGTTTGCTAATGAAAACGAGAATCTCTCCGATGTCTGCCAAACCTTCTGCCTTTTGGAGCAGAAGATTCAGAAGGCCTTCCAAACCTACCAAACCTACCTTTTTGAGAATTGGTACCAATCAAACACACCCTAAATTCAACCAGCCAGTTCTAATTGCTTTCAAATCAAACAATGCTCAGATCTTTAACAATACAATCATGATTGTTTTGATTACCAAAGGAACGCAAGGTATATATTATTATCAAATTAAACTGTATTCGTCGCTGCTGTTGTTGTTGTTGTTGTTGTCGTCGTGTTGCGGTGTTCCTGCTCATCAGTTAGTTTCGGGTGCATTTGGCAAGGCTTAATTCAACCGAGCAGCAATGCCATATTCGGCATTTGCATCCTGGATTATCTAAAAATATAACATAAATCCGACTCACACGTTATTCGAAACAATTTTGGTTTAAAAAAACGAGACCATGCTAATCTTGGTATTGAATTTTTCCTTTACTTGGTACCAAAAGAAGCAAACAAGGCCTTATGTCTGGATTACCTTCTATTGATAAGTCTCGCTTTTTCTCAGACAAGAAACAGTTCTTAATATCTCAAAAGATTAGATTTCATGATGAATTTTAGAAACGATTAAAATCATCCAGAGCCCTGCTTAAAGATATCTTTCGCTGTGATAATTGTGGTCAAAATTCACGACAGTTGCTGTAAAACCTATCTATGTGAATGAAGATAACAGCCCTCACATATTTAAAGTTAAATGACGGATAAAAAGAGGTTTTAGCCTGTTCTATTTTTAGAGCTATGGAAACTGAAGATGCTTGCTAATGCATTAGGGGTGGACTTAGCCTGAAGTTGAAGGGGGCAACCTGGAGAGAGGGCGCTAAGGGTAGAATAGAAGGAAAGCACGCCGAAGGCACGTGAAAATTTGTGGACACCTGGTTAGGAAAACGATTTTGTTTTTCTACTAAATAACGCCTGAATTATATATCATTTTGCTACATTCTGATGGAAACAGTTAAAAAGGTGTAATAGTGTCACGTTTTGGTGCCAGGTTGAGTTATGATCCTGAAATGGGGCCGCCACTGAATGCCCTAACGAAGGGACAATAGGCAATAGTGTGTATTTCTTTAGCCCAATTAGAGCCTACTCCACATAGATTCGTCTTGTATCTTTGAAAGAGTTTTTGGGAATGGCGAGTGGACTGGTCAGCCAACAGAGCCAATCTTTATAACTGGGATTTAAAAAGGCAAGGGAGATATTGGAGGCGGTTCGGCAAAAATGGAAAACCCAAATCTTTTATCTACTGTCTTAATTTTGGCGATTAGCAAGCAATATTGAATTGGTACAATTCTTAGGGTAATTACGTTATAATCGAGGAACCATGCATATAATATTAAAAACCTTCAAACGTTTGTTACATCTTTTAGTCCGTTTTAAAAATATAGAGACTTCCATTTTGCGTAGCTAAAATCAAAATTTTCTAGTTTACGTGAAAAGCATACCGAGTCAAAGAATGTATAGACTTTCGAAAGCCTGTCGCGCTCTAACCATTTATCAGATTCCTATAAACTGATAATGCTTGTGTAGCTAACACATCAACTTAGACAAGAAAAATTAGTTTGTCAAAATCAGTCTCATCGTTCTCATAATACTAGCAATTTTACAAAATTTGCTTTTGCTCAATATCCTTTAAAACAGGCCTTCTTAGGACCTCTTTAAAACGGGCTTCCTTGATAAAATTTGCTAACAATTTAACCCCACAGCTATAATGACCAAATTCTGTCCGTCTATATCGTTGCTCAGAGGCTGCTGCGTGATCGTATACTCTTGAGACTGCCATTCAGCCTGCTTTTTGCTCACTTTCTGTTACTATGAGGCTGGATTGCTAGGAAATTTGATTAGGGATTTTGGGCCCGTTTTGACGGATTTCAAGGTGAAGTATTTTTATAAAATTGCTGATATGTTAGCTACACAGTATTATCAGTTTAAAGGAATCCGAAAAAATAGTTCGAGAGCTGCATGCTTTCAAACGCTTACCCTGAACAATCTCGTTAATTTGAGTATCAATTTATTAGGGGGGGCATCTATCTGAACATTATTTTTTGTGCCATTCTGAGATTGTCAGACGAAATTACTTTTTGCTATTTATCGCAAAAAATACTTCAGGTCTTAAGACTGTTATAACAAACATGAATACAATTCCGAAAATAAAGACAAGATGTCGGGCATATTTCCCAGCCCTATAGGGTGCACTTTTTTTTATAAGAAACTGCTTACAAGAAACTGTAGTAGCCTCTTCAAGAAAATCAAGAAACTCTACTAACAACGATCAGATGCCTATTCGAAGTTAAGAAACTTTTTGAATTTTTTGTTATGAGTTGCAAAGTGTTTTTAAACAGAAAGTGTATTGCCAACCCAAATAATACTGTAAAGTGTCAGTTTTGCTTATGATTTGGTTCTTTCATGTAAATTCTGGTTAAAAAATCGGTCTTCGATGAATTTGATAAAATGTGAAATTCAGTTTTAAGAAATAATAAGAAACTCTACTACAAAATTCAGAGCCAAGTTTCTTCTGAAAAAAAAATGAATGTAAATGGGATTTATGAAACCATTCTTTAGTTTGTGCTAAAAATAACAAAAACTAAGTAAACTAATATCTAACATTTCAGCATGCTAGCTCGATACATTTCTTGTACGTTTTATTGATTAAAGCTCTTGGCTAAACACATTAGGCGAAATAAGAAGATGATTCAAAGCTATGACCCTAGTTTAGGCTTGGGCTTTAAGAATCGCGGTAGTTGTATTCATATGGCAATTTTTTCCTCCCTGTGTCCCTATGCCCGTGATGGCTCTTGTTATTTTGTCACTCAAATTTGCAGGACACAGGGATACTATGAAGACGGGGCTTAGGGAAACAGGGAGGAACAAACTGCTGTAGGAACAACAAACAACTACCGGGTTTCTTAACTCCCATGGTTTAGGATAGGTGGTAATCACCCAAGGGTCCTGAGAGGGAAAATGGGGAATAGGATTAATCGACATCGTGGATTAAACTGGGATACATGCACTTTAACTTTACTGGACTGACACTGGCCTCCTGGGAATACGAACGTCAAATAACTTTATACTGGGAATAGGATTTTTCACAGGGGGTGCACTCGAGCATATGAGTGACAGGCGCGCGGGCACAGCCCAGAGCTTTTCAGTATGACCCAAAAAATAAATAATCGCCAACGGGAAACCCAAAAAATCTCCATTCAAAATACAACCACTAAAAAATAAAGTCGTTTGCACAGCATATTCAGTCTCCAAGAACTCTTCTTTCTGTTATGTTTACAATGTTTGAGAATTTGAGAACCAGCACCTAAAAAATAAGTAGATGAACAATGTCTAACCCCAAAAAATATATCGTCTAATCTGCTACCCAAATATTAGGTGGATAAAATCCTGATCAAAAATATAAGCTGAGCCTCCCTGTCAAAATGTTTTGATTCTCTGGGGAATCTTTTAGCATCTATAAGTGAATGTATTCTGCAGAAAGTGACTTAGATTTCCCCACAAAAGATGACTGGAAAAATGGAATAAAGAGCCCTTTCAAGGCTATTGCACGCCAAGTGTCCTTGGACCTAGTTTCCAGGCCATCATGTTCAAAGCGCGGGAAGCGTTTGAAACTAATAGGCCAAAACCAACTGCAGCAGGCCGCAGTGCAGCATAGCAAGAAGAAAACGAAAGACAGAAAGAAGAGGCAGCAGAAGATAGACAGCAGCGAAGAGAAGGCACTAATGTAAACAGAAACGGTAACACAAGATACATATTAATCTAGGCCCATTAAAATTATCTGAAGAATAACCGTGATTTCTGTTCAAAGAAAGATGTTTCTTCACGGAACTGGCCTAACAATTCATTACTGTGCCTTTGCGTGAGCAGGAAAGATTCTTGCTTGGTCATTGTTAAATTTCATTTAGAAACCCTGGAGGGCTTTGAAAGGCCTCTTGACTCCAGAGACAGGAACAGGAGGCAACTGCTACAGGCAAAACTAATATTTCAAATCTGCCCTCAGGACATTTGACTCAAGGTTTTTATTGGTTTGTTTACTGTCGAAATGTTGGCCTATCTAAATCCTCAAAGCATAGAGCCGCAAAATAGTCCTAAAGTTTAAACATTGATTAATATGGTGTTGGGAGACAACTGCCAGACAAATAGGAGAAGACAGCCTCTCAATCTGAAACTGCAGTTTGTTTGAAATCGAATTGATCATCTGGTTGTGATGAATTAATTCTGAGAATTTCTATGGCTAGCCCAACATCGAGGAATTTCTCCTCATGAAAACAAACCCGCGAGGTCACCGACACAATTCTCTACGATCATTAACCGTGCCAACATGACGTTTTTGAGGTTGCCAGAAGCTATATTTACAAAATTTAAGGCCTGTTTGTGCGTTGCCTAGAATAAACTGCGAAAAGGTTTGGCGATATCCCAGCTCCTGATGTGATATCTGATGTGAATTGAGACCGACACGATTTTGCAGCATTACGTGTTTGCTATATCTACGTCGTACTGTATTGCAGGAAACGCGGATGAATCGTCAGTCGAGCAGACAATAAAGCCCACTTCAGCGGGATATAAATAAAACCACTATAATACAGTTTATCTGGTCAGTAGAGGGAATCCGCGGCGAATGAACTGCGTATACACTGTAATCAAACCGAGGAGTAATAATGGCCTTGCAAGGGCTTGCGTTCTTCAGCCTTGTTGCCTTGTTAGTAATTATCTCGAAAATTAATGGCCAGAATTTGTTAGAAGGCGTTGGAGGGACTGGTAATGGAGGTATTTTGGAAAGTACATCAAGTTTCGGAAAGAGACCAACCTTTGAGAGCATCGTTGGCGAAGAACAAATCCCTAAAGATAAATCAGAATCGAAGAAACTTGATAAAGTTATCAGAATACTTGAAAATTTGCAAGAACAAATAAACACTTTAAAAGTCAGTGTGGAAAAAATACAAGAACAACAAGCTTTGCTTAATCAAACGAAGCAATGTGTGGAAAAAGGTATGAGATTATATTTTTTATAGTTTTAGAGTCGTGTGGTTGAATTGTGTGTCCGCTGTTTTGATTACGTCTAGTCGGAGATAATCGTTGGGGATTGCGAGTACACGGTTGAGATAAAGCCTTTAGATACTAGTGTATGCAGAGAAAACCCCACGAAATTCAAGTGTTTTTTGTTATTGAAATTCACAACTTATGAAAGTGAATCAATACATGAAAATATTGACATATCGAATTAGTTGTAACGACACTTTTGAGGATTGCATGACGGAATTTTTCCTGGATATTCCCCATCGAGAACGTGTCTCTACTAATAATGCTATTAACGCTAAGCATAGAATTGGATTTGAGTGTTATAAAATTTTGATAGGGAATTATACTAATATCCATTTCCGAAGCAGCTTTTGCGCACGATCATGTCCGAGTGTTGCGTTCGAGAAAATTGTCTTAGGTTGCAAACTTGATGTTTTTCATTTTAGGTTATAAATAGTTATAAAGTTATCAATGCTGTTTTCGTGGAAGTTTCTGAAATGGCAAGCTTTCATTGCGTGTATTCTTGTGCATAAAAAGCAAATTTTCTATTCAAGCTGTCGTTAGGTTGAACTGCCCGCAAACGAAATCAGAATGATATTATATGATAACAAAGTAACAATCAAGTCCCTTCCCTGGTGACCATACAATAACACTCAAGTCTCTTCAATAACAATACCAGAACTTTGAAGATCCGCAAGAACAACACAGTAGCAACTGAAGGTCCCAAATCCGTACGCATAACGAACACACATAATTAATGATGAACTTATAAAGTTCGAGGCATGGAAAGTTTAGGTTCTTTGCGGCTCTATTTTTATGCAATTAGTTTATGCAATAAGTCTGATGTGTTCGAATTTAATAACGACTTAAAGCATCTTATTATCATTTTTATATGTATTAGGACCAGCTTTGCATTGTGTTTGTGAATATTGTTTTGCACTTGGTGGTGCCAATTTTTACGGTCCATGACTGAACATTTTTAGCAAGAAAACATTTTGCAAACTTTCAATATTCACTAGAACTATAAGAATCATGTTTATGTTTGCGGCCTGTTCAAGTGGGTAAACATTTCGCTACAAATCTTTGTTGAAATAAGAACTTTTTGTGCAAATTTACATATCATTATTAAAAAATTTACGAGGCACTTTCGCTATAGGAGAGGAATGTTTTTACTAGCGACATATGGCACATACATTTCAATTTTGAAAAATGATTCAAGAACTTTTCAATATAGTGAGGTAAAATTAACGCNAATGATTCAAGAACTTTTCAATAAGCCTACACGCTGATCAATAATCAAGATAAGAAATAGCAACTTTTTAAATTTTCTTTCAAAAACCAAAATAGTCTGTCTCACGTTAGATGGCAGATGAGATTTGCGATACATAATGTGCAAAATTACTCATGCAAAGCACATTCGCTCATAGACCACGGAATAGACTTGGAGCAAGTCTACGTATTCGCGGACATTTTCACTTGGCATCTAATGTCTCTAATCTGAGACATACTTTAGGTTGGCGGACGCGCCTGTAGTCTCGCAACGTTCGAGAGTTCGTCGTTAAAAGCTTTGGATGAAGCTAATATCCTTTGGTTGCTTGCTAGAAGGGGTAAGAGACAAGAGATATCATATTTTTTAGAGCCCATCATTCGAGTTGGCACTCGTTCCAAGCATGGGCGGTAGGAGACGTGTGGATTGCTTGTTGAAAAATATTGTGGTCATAGGTTGGGGTTATTAAGATTGAATTAGCCGCGATGTTTTGGAGCGGCTTAAATTAGCCGCGATGTTTTGGAGCGGCTTCTTGTTATTTTGTAGCCACTTTCGGTTGACCCGGCAGACAATAATCTGCCCATCGATAGAGTCGATGGGCAGATTGGCGTCTGCCGGGTCAACCGCAAGTGTCTACAAAATAACAGGAAGCAGCTCCAAAACATCGCGGCTAATTTAATCTTAATAACCCCAACCTATGACCACAATATTTTTCAACAAGCAATCCACACGTCTCCTACCGCCCATGTTCCAAGAGGGGCGTTTATTCCAGAAAATACAACGATTTCTAAAAGTGAATCAACGGAGCTAAGTGGAGGTCATCTATAAATAGGACAAATAATACTATTACGCACGCTATTGTTCCTCTGGCTAAACAATATCCACGCACGTGTCGAAATCATCAAATACAATAGGCTAATAATAGAATACCCAGACCCCTTCCGCGCGGGGCTTTATCTCCGTTGATTCTCATTAATGGCCTGCTAACCACGATGACCTTTCCCTGGAATTAACTGTGTAATTGGACTGAAATTATGAGGCATGAAAATTATAGCGTTACGAAGATGATGAAGAGAAAACTGCCCTCAGGATTCTTTCCACAAGGCTGCCTCTATTGGCGAGAAATAATTGAAGGGCATAACTTTGAAATTATCTGGCCGCTGAAACCATAAAGATAGCAACAAATATGGTTAACTTTTCGAAAGCAACTCTCTGGTATTTTGATTGCATAGAACAGCCAGTATATCTTCCATAATTATCCTTGAAGAAAACAATTTTTCTGTTTCTATATTCTTTCTAAATTTATTTGGCTTTGTTCACTTTTACACAATAAGGATTATAATTAGAATTTTCATTTTCATCGATTTTGTTGTTTCGGAAGTTAATTCAATTGCATCTATTTCAATCGGCTTCTTCTTGAGAGAGGTAATTGCAAACAAAGCGCTTTCAATAGATAATTAATTTATGAGAAACGAAAGCTGCAATGCCACACAGAAATGCCAAGAATATAAAGCAGCGTCATCAATAATTCCAAAAGATCTTCGTCGAACTCCTCGAACTCGTTGCACTGTCAATAAGCACCATCATCGTCTTAGCCAAAGTTCCTTCTTGTCCTAATTATCTTTTGTTGTCAAATAGCTGCATAATGCTCTTCCTTCTTCTTTCTTCTTCCTCGTTTGTGACTTGGCCTAAAGCGGCCATTGCAAAATGGAGTGTCACCTCATGTAAATAATCAGCTCCTGTGCAGCGATACTAAAAGGGTACAGACTTTTAAGAGGTTTTTAAGAGAAGAAACGATTATATATCAACAGATTTAAATGATAAATGATACCTTTTTGGGTCTTTACTTCATATTTTTTTAATCAACCAACAATTTGCGATTCAAGCACACAAATTCAACACAGTTTTAATGCAAAACTATTTGAAAATTATCATTTAAATTGTTCTAGCTAAACACATGGAAAACGTTTGGTATCCATTGGATACGAGAGAAAGACTTCGTAGAGAAGGGGGCTTATTTAGAATTTTGGCGTGGAAGGGAGGGACTTATTAGAGAGGAGGATTTAATAGAGAGGGGGCTAACTAGAGCTTTTACGGTAATCAAATGTCATAAAGTCAGACCAATCATCTCCCATCTAATTTGAATTTGACGTAACAATAAGTTACAAGGCTAATTTAAATCTGACGTGACAATGAAGACAAATCACTATAAAAAGCGGCGCTTTACTTCAAATCTTCACACTTAATTTAACTGATCGTGTCGCAGGTTTGCCTGTTAGCTATCGGAATTCGAATCGGCAAAGTTATCGGAAATAGTTAGAATCGGAAAGAGTTAGAATTGTAAAAACAATTGCTTGTTCAAAATGGGAGGATCGCGAAAAAGACACGGACAAAAGAAAAGTGAAAACAATCCACCAGAGTCGTGGTATAATGAGCTGATTGCGGTGAAGGAGACTATCGCCGGATTGCAGAAAAAGTTAGAGAATTCGATCGAGAGCAATGAAATGCTTCGTTGCCTAAACACTGTTTTAGTGAACGATCTAAAGATGGAGAAGGAATCTAAAACGCCGTTCATGCAGGCGTTCCAGGTAAGAAACTTTTCAAATCAATTTGTACATACTTTCTTGAAAAAGAAGTATTCTGTCCATCGGAAATTTTTTCAAGATATTTCAGCTCATTTACCTAACCCCAACATACCCTACCTAAGCTTAACTTACCCTGGAATAATGCTTTCAAAGTAATGCAATGTGCTTAAAGGGATTTCTTATGGAGATGGCTCAGTGAAAGGTTGGACCTTCCTAAGAGGAATATCATCGCCAATAAAAACTTATCATCATGAAAACAAGTATGTAACAAAAGCTCTTGAGCAGATATTTAAAGTCTTATTATTTCTACATTTTCTTTTCAGCTGTTCGAGTGTCGCAGAATCTCTGAGTTACATAGTGAGCTTGTAGAACTGGCTATCAACAGCAAAGTCTCCGAATCGGATCACAGTTGTATTTCCAACATGTTGAATCGTCCAGACGATGGTTTAGTGAATGATATCAACGAGGAAGAGGAATCTAAAACGCAGTTCACGCAAGCCCACATGGTAAGCAACTTTTCAAACCAGTTTGCACATTCTCTGAATTCTGTTGACATCGAGGATCAAGATTAATGCAGCAATGCTTCGAAGCAGTTCACTACATGTAACAAACCCTAGTATACCTTAGCTAACCCTATCAAGCTGTGAGTTACCTTGTAACTTTCTTCCAAAATCTAACCTTACCTCTGCTTCATGGTATACAACCTTGTAAGGATTGCAGTGGGCTCTAAACTGCAGTGAAGTCTAAGATATTTCATGATTGTAACTTAGCAGGAGAGCTCCGCTGATAAAACCTTTCAACTTTCTTGTGA
The DNA here is from genome assembly GCA_004194415.1 of Aurelia aurita. NCBI lineage: Eukaryota > Metazoa > Cnidaria > Scyphozoa > Semaeostomeae > Ulmaridae > Aurelia > Aurelia aurita. The sequence goes on along the minus strand of REGM01000253.1, from coordinate 402,755 downwards.
CCTTGCTTTTGTAAGAAAGGTCGAATTGATACTAGAAGAATCTTCTCACCACTAAAAAAGTATCGAAATGGAAGTAAATCCAACAAAATTATAACTGCTATTGATAAATGTAATTTTAATCGTTTCCACATTTCCTTTGCAGTTGTTCGAGTGTCGCAGAACCTCCGAATTACATCATGAGCTTACTGAACTTGCCATCAAAAACAAAGTCACAAAAACAGATCACAGGTGCATCTCAAATATGCTTGCATCGAGAATTACAGACCATGAGGAGCAAATCTTAGAGCTACAGGAAAAGAGATGTGCCTCTATGGGAAAATCCTCTCCAAATATCGATGCAGAAGAAATTCTCCGGCTTTTGTCTGAGAACCACGCTTTGAAGGAAAAATCTGATGCTCTCGAAGCGAAGTTGGTGGAAGAAAAGAAATGCTACGTGGATAAACTTACAGGAGATGAAAGGCTGTACTCGAAGATGCTTGCCAGCGCCAAAAAAGATGTTGCCAGAGAGAAAGATCTCATTATTTGGGAATTGAAGGATCAAATTTCCGGCCTCAAGAGTTCTTACAATGAAATGGCAAGTACGGTGCAGAAATTAGTGCTCAACAGAGAAAATATGAGCAAGGCCCGCAATGAAATCATAGTTGCAATATACGAGAGACACGACGCAGAGAAGGCAAGACTTATAACTGAAGGGGAAGATCTGAGAAACGAACTCTCCAGTGTTAAGAAGTCAAAAACAGAACTCGTTTCGAAAGTTCAGGGCTTAGAACTCGATAAAGAGAGTGCCAAAATAAGCTATAATGCCGTTAGAAGTGCCATGGAGGAGAACTATGAAGAAGTTCATAAACAAACAGAGAAAAAGGTGCAAGAACAGAGAAACGAACTCTTGAGTGTGAAGAAGACAAACAGAGAACTCATTTCAACATTACAGGGCTTAGAACTCGGTAAAGAAAGCGCGAGAATTAGCTATAATGCCACGATAAGTGCCATGGAAGATAACTATGAAGAGATTCAGAAACAAACAGAGAAAGAGGTACAAGAACTGAGAAACGAGCTCTCTAGTGTCAAGAAGTCAAGCAAAGGTTTCGTCTTGAAAATTCAGAACTTAGAAATCGATAAAGAAAGCGCGAGAATGAGCTATGATGCTGTGATAACTGCCTTCGAAGAAAACTGTGAAATTTATCAGCAGCAATACGAAAATGAAGTGCAAAGTCTGAAGGATATCGTAAAACAGAAAGAAGAAATCAATACAAAGCAAAATTCGAAGCTTAACGCACTTGAAGTGGAGTCAAAGGGTATGAAGGATGAATCAGCAGCCTCAAAAGCAACTTACGATGCTGAAATTGCAATACTTCGGAAGGAATTAGAAAGCGTAAAATCTAACTATTCCAAGGTGTGCAATGGCTTAGTCGAAGAAAAACAAACCATGCTTACAAATATCGTTGGCCTTATATCTGATGTTGATGAGTTGAAGAGTAAGAATGCTACATTGCAACGGGAGAAGGAACTTTGTAAAGAAGAATTAAAAATTATCAAAGGAGAGTTGGAAAACGAGAAAGTAAACAAAATAAAAGCTGAAGAACTCGTTGCATTGTTGAGCACCAAAGTGAGGCAACAAGATGAGGAGATAAATGAACTTACGGTGAGACTGCGCAGGAAGAGAGGACTTCGGGGATTGCTTTCTTGCTTTTGATCCCATCGATAAACTTTTTTAAGCAGCAGAGACTGCCCTTAAATTGTAATTGATTTTACTTAAATTGTCATTTTTCACATTGTTCATTGTAAATATTCTTTCTCTGTACATAGCTTAATTTTTTAATCATAATGTTCGTTATATTTGACGTCTTTTTTCTGTCATATTATTCTTTGCAAGGCTAAATTCGGTATTGCTAAAGCCTAGACTTATTACCATTGCTGTAACAATCTGCTCTTTTGCTATGGGCTGAATGCTCTAACTAATTTTTTTAGTTCTAGCAGAAGCCCTAGATAGACTTTGAACATTGTTTACCGATCTGTCATGAGATTATCAATAATTTATCAACGGACTACGGCTCCAAAATGTCTCCAAGGCTTTCCTTGCTCTCTGCTATTGGCCTTTGCACAAATTATTTTCAATTCAAGGCTAAGGTTGCAAATCCCAGCACAGAAATCTTTACCGTGCCTATTTTGATGCAAATACACGTACAAAACCATTATATGCGTTGCTGAGAGCAATGTATACTGACTACATGAGTCTCAGTTTTCAGCATTAAAGTGAATGATAGTTATGGCTTCAAACTTCAAATTATATGAGAGAAAATAAACACCAGATTAAAAACATTGAACGAATACAAGGAATCATGTTGTCAGTCTAAGAGCAATGCACTCTTTTAGGATTTAGCTACACAGTATAACGAGGCAAAGGCTCTATATTTCAAAAGAAATGACGTAATTTGTAGAAAGGCCTTTGGGCTGGCGAAAATTAAATTTATTTTGATCGACACAGGATAATACAGACTCCCAGGGGGGTACTCATATATATTTAGGACAGGGGTGCTCAGGCTAGGGTACAAACCATCAACCCAAAAAAATAATTCCTAGCATAAAAATTGACACAAAAAAATATTTTTTCTTATCCTACACACCCAAAAAGTAACAAATCGTTTGTAAATCATGCTTTTCTATATTTTTTAAACTGCTCTCATATATGAGACCCAAAAAAATAATCCAGAATTTCATGACCCCAAAAAAATAACTGTACAATTGACTTAACCCAAAAAAATAACTTTTGCCCAAATTTTAGACCCAAAAAAGTAACCTGAGCATCCCTATCCTAAATATATATGAGTACCCTCCCTGGGTACTAAAGCTTTTTAATTAATAAGACGTCACAGGTTTTAGGTCACAGAGTTAGCAGGTTTCCCTGTGCCGGAGTTGGCTGTTAATAGAAGGCAGGGCATTGAGCAATATCGCATCTGCGTCAGGCCCACTTTAGGCCTAATTAAAACAAGACGGATAATGAGGGTTAAAGGTTGCCAATTTTTGCGAATGTACATATATTGTACATGTATTGTATTGGATATTGTACATGTGCCTACTTTACTGTTGTATGTGCAATACTTGTCTTCCAAAATCCTAAGATAAATTTTTCAGCAATAGACGATTACCCTAAAGATGGAAGCGAGGAACTTTTTACCAAGATGCATTGCACCCCAATTACGAACCCTTTAGTGATTCTATAGGGATTTGATTAAAGAAAGCAATGCATCTTGGTAAAACATTCATTGAGGCCATCTTTAGCATAATTGTGATTACCTACTCTCCTATTCAATACAGCATTCACTCTCTTTGTAACTTTTGTGTTACACCACTGGAAATGAGATAGCCTGTCTTCAGAAATTTTATAGTAAGTAACTCTGAAGGACGAATCATTGGAAGGTCCTTTATTTTGTGTGGAGGATTTTCTTCTTTCTCGTCTCATCTTACAACCAAAAAAATGTCTAATATGTGTGTAATATCTACTTTATCAATAGCTTGATGCTGAAGATATAAACACACCCTACTTGAGAGTGTTTTTCCACATAGCACTGTGAACTTCATGCTAAGCGATATTTGGTCGATACTATAAATTACACAGCCTGATTGCAATTGAGAACTGTTGTGCGTGTCCTGTTTAGAGCATACGCCCCAGTTGATACTTTATTAAGCTGATATAACGCTATGAGTAATGAGTTGCTATTTGAATCGTCTCAGTCACCTATATCTCTTCGTGTTGATTCTTTCTCGCAATCTGGTCGTAGTAACTGTTCTTTGACGCATAAGTTTCACTTTCTAACAGTTTAAAGTCGTAGTAACATAGCTGTGGTAGTTTATAGTGGTAGGGCAGAGCTTACTAAGTACTGCAAAGTTGTACAAGACTTACGACATATGCCCTTGTATTCCCAACATGTACGCTCATTGAGTTTGGAAGCAAAGCTATGCAAGTCAATGCGGAAGGTGGGACTAATGTAGTCAATCTAAAGATGTACTAGGTTTGCATGGAAAACTCTTTAGGTTGAGATTGACAACGAAAGAAGCCATTTGGTTGCGCAGCACTTGAGGAGAGTCTCGAAGATCGAATATAACTGCGGCTTTTGCTGATTTCGTATCTCTCAGATTGGTATGTTTCTCAAAAATACCATTTCAGCACAAGATGTTTCTGATTGTCTCATTTCAAAACACAACTGGCTTTCGGTTATTGCTACTCATTTCCAAGTGTCTAGCGAAAAACTAACAATGTGTGACGAAAACGCAGGGAACTAAGGGCCCGGGTGTAAATCTAGTGTAATACGAGGTGAATGTGGCGGGAAAAACATTTGCTGACGTGATAATTTTCTTAAACGTGCCAACGATAAAGCAGTAGAGGGTTTTTGTTTTCTTAGCTCATCGTGTTGTTTTTCTTTCAAAATGAACTCTAGTTCATGCTCGCTTTGGTTTTCTCGCTATGGCAGCATAATACTTCGTGTGCCTTCCTGTTCTGTGTGTTTGCAAAGCAGAAAAAAAAGGAAATCAGTGTAACTGAGCCGGGGAAACATAGAGGGGCAGGAAAACAAAGACAACAAAAATGAAATTATTTTGAGAAGACGAAATTCTAATGAACCTAGGCTGAACGATCTTATCATGGTTTTCCATTGGTTATGTGATAGTTTTAAAGATGTTGAAATAAAGAGGGAAGCTTGCCAGCGTGAGACCAAGGTTGTAACACTGGCGTGTGTTTAGTCTCCGCAGAAAAGACATCTGTACCTGGAAGGAGGTGTTTTATGTTCTACCTAAGCCAACATTTCCGGAGTTAATATAACCTGGCAATTTGAAACCAGATAGGTTCTCTTGGTCACCAGACGCCATTCTCCGTCTCCGTCAAGTTATGGTATTTTTATTTGCCTCATTCTTTTTAGTGGTATTCTAAATTAGACTCACGATATAAGTCCCTTCACTTTCGCTCATTGAATTGTTGTTGTTGCTGCTCATTCAGTGAGGAAATGAGTCGTAGTTGTAGCGATATATTTGTTCAGGGGAGCGAAACTACACGAACATAATGAGTCTAATTCTAAATTATAAACATCGGACTTTCGGACTAAATATGACATCTTTATGCCAAATATCAAGAAAAGATTATTTGTCTTCTATTGGAGTAAAACATCTGGGACACTTGCTGAAACTCTTTATGTTGCTCCTTCAAAAGTCTTATATTGCTCCTTGTTTATTGTTGGCCAAAATAAACTTGAAACGCCAAATCCAACATTGATGAGCGAGGTGAGTGGGGGTGAACAGTACTTTTTCGCATAGGTTTTGCCTCCAAGGCAGCACATTTTATGAAAGTAAGGTCAACACTTTAGTGTTCCCTTAATTTTTTCTGAATGGTTGTTGGTACAGGATGAGTCGAAGAAAAGTTTCCGGGTTTACCGAACTGTTTAACCTTGGATAATCCATATCCACCTGAACAAAAAACCATTTTACAGTCAAAGGCCTGACTTAAAATGGAAATTTATTTCAATAGAATTGGTCAAACTGTTCTAAAGTTATGGATGATTTTGCTTCGAAGCTGTTTTGAAAATGATCGAAAAGGACGAGAAATGTTGACCAAATTGTTATTCTAAGTTGGCCTTTTCATTGCTGTGGCTTCTTCACAAGTTTCTAGTTCGGAAATTTCAGACATTTTTTAGAGCCACCCTTTATAAGAGGACTAGACTGATTACAAACATTGTAGTTATTGCTGTTGATAGCTAATAATCATACATAATACACAGAAATTGGACAAAACGGCTCAAAATGCATGTTTCCGGTGGTGGAAGATGGGAAAGCAAACTATGAGTATAAAGATTGATGTTGTTAGCCATAATTTGCAAATATTTCACTGCTTAGTAGGCCTTAACCCTATTCAGCCCGGGGGGGCCATTATGGCCCCCCCTATCAAACTTTTTTTAATAGATTCTTAGCTATGAAAGATGTGACTTTGGAACTTCTTGACTTTTATCAAAATTTAATAGGCTACATAATTATCAACTTTTCTTTGTCTATTGTTGTGTCACGTGACCTCTGCATGCCCTTTTTTGGAGACCGGTCACAAAGAAAATCGTAAATCCTCTGTTATTTTCTCCCCAGTAGCATAAAATACAAAGTTATATATACCATTCGATTCGTCTTGAGGAGTGCTTTCATTTGATATATAGTTTATTAATATCTNCAAACTTTTTTTAATAGATTCTTAGCTATGAAAGATGTGACTTTGGAACTTCTTGACTTTTATCAAAATTTAATAGGCTACATAATTATCAACTTTTCTTTGTCTATTGTTGTGTCACGTGACCTCTGCATGCCCTTTTTTGGAGACCGGTCACAAAGAAAATCGTAAATCCTCTGTTATTTTCTCCCCAGTAGCATAAAATACAAAGTTATATATACCATTCGATTCGTCTTGAGGAGTGCTTTCATTTGATATATAGTTTATTAATATCTGCTTACATCAGCAAGTTTTAATATCTATGATGTCATACAACTTGATGAGGTCATATTTTGAATAAATTAGTATAATATTTATGAAAATTTGCTCAAAATGGTGTGATCATGAATCGAGATGTCTAATTTAATTGATTAGAAGTCAAAAAGTAAAATATATCACTGTAACTATTGTCTCCATTCTATTTAGTGTCCGTAAATTGGACGTAATTAGCTATAATTAGCAGATGCGATTTTCAAAATTCAAGTTATCAATTAAAATGTCTTTGTAGACTCATGGCCATCACTTTTGCAGCATTATTAGCTAAATGTCTCTAACAAATCAGTAAATATCTGGTGTTTAGGAACAGTCGCTGGTTTTCCTTGATTTTGCGATTGTATTTGGTTGCCTAGCAACGCATCACGTGACAAATTACTAATTATTGCTATTTTTAGATTCTCCTTTGGTCCCTAATGCATTGGGCTAAGTGTCATCTTCATACCATTTCTCGTTTTTTAAATAAACAGGGGGGGCCAAAATAGCCCCCCCTCGGACCAAAGTAGTAAAAATTTTACCCGGGCTGAATAGGGTTAATTAGCTTTAATTCAGCTACCATTTATTCAAGCTTCTCTTCCTTTTTCTTACATGCTTACCTATCCTTTTAATCTTTCATTTGCGTCACATCGACTCCCTATCATTCGATCTTAACCTTTCGAATCTACTCTTCTTTCATCCTACATTCTACTGATCTTACTTCACTTGATAATGGGTTTATGCCCGAAACGTCGTAAAAAATTAAACTCTGTTCAAAGTACAATTATTTATACTATATTTGTTTTGTACCATTTATTCAGACTACGTAAAGTAAATAATTGATGGTGATGATGATGATGATGATGCTATTCGTTTAAATATTGTGCAGTGATTGCCTCGACAAAATACAAGGCAGATTGGAAAATTAGTCCAGTTTTTGTTAATGGAAGATTATAATTGGTGAAGATGGTATTAGTTAAGGTGGTAGTAGCGATAACTAGGATGAAAATAGAAATCGTAAGTCTAGGATAAGAAGTCTAGGATAAGAATACTAGGATAACCAGTTGGTGTGATTGTAAGGGCGTGTTTGATTGGTAATTCCAAACCTACCAGATTCTGAACGCAGTAGACTTTGCAGAGCCGGAAATATATTTCCCAATCAAACACAAAAATCTTTAGAACAGTAGGTTTCGAAGAGTTCTAACAAGTCGAAGACAGTATTCGGCCGATCGAGCAAAAGTACAATACAGACTGATGGCTTCGATTCGATAGGCCGAATACTGTGTTCGATTCCAACTCTTCCCTCCGAAGTCTGCCAAACCTTCTGCTTTTCGGAGCAGAAGGAGCAGAAGGCCTTCCAAACCTACCAGACCTACCGTTTTGAGAATTTCGGAGCCAATCAAACATAAATTCCGAGTCTGCCAAGTATACCGTTTTCAGAATTGGTACCAACCAACACACCCTAATTCTGTGGATTTAATCTAAGTTTGTATCCTCAGGCTTAGACTGAATTTCTACATCCCCCAAAGGCGATTTCTTCCAAATCGATAAGCCATAGCGACAAATAGATAAACACGAAATTCGTATATCCAAAAGTCAACTGATAACTCAGCAGGGAGATCGATGACTCGGCGCTCAGCCATGGGAAATTTTTAAGGTTGTAACTTAAGTCTGTCTTAAATTAGATGTCACGTGAAAGTGCCCGCGAATAAAAGTAATTGAAGTGGTTTGAATAAGTAATTTTGTGTTATCGCAAATGTCACTGGACATCTAATTTGAGATATACGTCAATTTTTTCTTAGACACCCTTATTTAAGAAAGCTATGCAATGGGGATACTTTGATGTTTTTCGTTTCTGTGTCTTTGCTTCCCTGTGTTTTTATAACGACGCTGTGCAGACCAGGGAGACATAGGTATAGATATAGATATAGATATAGATATAGATATAGATATAGGGAGATATTGGTCTATATCTCCTTGGTGCAGACAAACTGTTAGAAATGCAGCGCAGCGTCATTATGAAAACATAAGGAAACAAAGTCACAGAGATAACAGAAAACACAATAGTATCTTATGCTCATGGCAATATACTGGGATTGCCAAAAGTATGAAATGTTCAGTCCTCTGTATAAAAATACTAAGAAGTCAATACAGTTTCTAATTTCATTACTAACAGAGAAAGCTCACGTGAAATTGGCAGGCTGGAGCCTGATCACTTCACTTTGACTACTAGGACGATATTGAACAATATAAGTAGTTTTGTTGGATTGTATAGTACACGTTTGTTCAATATAGCAGTTTTGCCTGCTCGTAGTACTCACACTAAACGCATGTTAAATATTTGAAGCCTGGAAAAAGCAATCATACCATGCAAAAATGATTTTTAAAGATCACTTGGGAGAACAAGCATACTGTCTCAAAGGGAGTATTGAGGTTGTCAGGGTAATGATCTTGAATAGGAACTTTAAAGAGAATTTTCAAGGTCCTTGGTTTTCCTCAAAGGTTAGAATTGATATTTTTCATAAATTGTATGAGTTTTTTTAATTGATTTGCTCCTGGCCCGTTCCACTCTACTCTCTAACCATAACTAATCTAGTTTTTGTTGTATTGTGTAGTTAGGGGATAACTGAACAGATTGCACAAGAATGGCTGGATAAAGTTAAGTTGTTATTATGCAAGAATTTTTTTATTATTCAGGACCACGTAATCACGCCATGAAAAGCCTGCAGGAAAATTCCAAGTTTCATGAACCGCAAGGTCACAAATAAGAATTGAGTCACAATGGTAATATTGTTTTATTTTGGCAAATTAAAAATCGTAGACCGCCTCTAGCACTTTGAGCCTTTGGGCCTTTTAATAGCAACAACAGGCAAGCTTCAAAATGTCACCTGAAAATTTTGCATAACTAGTTGCGGGACAATATGAGAAAACAGTGGCGGAGCCAGCTGAAAATAGTGAGGGGCTAAAAGTCCAAAATTTTCAAGTAAAAAAGCATACCCAGACATTTTATTGCTTTTTAATTGACAATTTTAAGCAAATTTTAGATAATGGGGGTATTCAATCCCCAAACCCTCTCCTGTCTCTGCCACTGTGAGGAAATTTTTTGCAAAATGCCGAGAGTTACCTTGCAGGAGGCGAGGACGGATTAAATCTCCTTGAAGAACAATTTTATTGTACATCTTTAGAATTGAATAAAAATGTCATATACCGAAAGATCGCATTCTACTTTGAACAGTAAAATGAACAATTAATTTGTTATCAAGAGCTTAGTGGTAAAGCGTTTCTTTTAAACATGGATAAGATTTAAGGTTAAACAGGAACAAATGAGCAATAGAAATGAACGGAGCGGGCTTTGAGCACGTGACTCTGCGACCCATGTAGTTATTCTCACAGACTCACATCTTGCTGTCACGCTGTCACGCAACTGATTGGCTCCTCAAAACGATGGGATCCTATTGTTATATACGTAGTCACCATTTTCTTCTGAGGCACAAAATGGCACCTAGTTTTACAACAATAGGATCCTATTGCTCTTAGAAGCCGATCAGATGCTTGACGCGTGACTGTACTTCCTTAACATGGCACTTAAAGCATATGCTTTAAAGGGAATAACCTGAGTTAAAAGAAGAGATCTCATAGGTTTATAAATAACCTATTGTATCACACGGCTCGACCGCAACGATGACGTAATCCGATCTCGAATTATACAGGTGTTGTTTTCATAATCCGCATCACAGGGAAGCAAAGAAACGAAAACTAGGGAACTTGCTAGGGGATACGCCTGGACCCCCTGTGATTGTATTTGATAATCCAGCAAGTGGGCAAAGAAAGCAAAGCCAAAGAAAACAATGGAGTGTTTTGGTTTTTCTTTATCCTATTTATAGACGGGCGCCTGATAGCTCAGGTCATTCACTTTAACAAGACACCTTAACATGATCTGTTATTAATTGAGCTCGGATACTATAAGCTGGCCCTTCGAAGACTGTGACAATACTTTTGTGAATTCCTAGACTCCTTATTGAATTTCCTGCCCACTTTTCTTAGCCTTTGGTCCAAATATGACACCTTGTTTGCTATTTTTATATTCTGCCTATGAATTAAAGGTTGAGAGTTTCACCTTGTCTGACCAAGGAACTGATATCTTTGCTGAGGGAATTCCACCTGGTAATTACGAAGCCTTCTATATATCAACCATTCTTGTATAAGAGCAAAAACGCTGCATGGCCTTTGAGGGCTATCTTAGTACAGGTAATACGGTGTTGTGCAATTTGAATTTTAAGAAGGGTGCCATAAACCCAGAACAACTGAGGGAAAAGATACCCAAAAATCTGTGGAGGATGCTTGAAAAAGGCACCCTAAAAATGGCACAACCCCCTAATTCTCGGAACTTGAGATAGCCCCCTCCCCCTCAAGATAAAAGGGCTGAACAGTTGAGAAAATCTATAGCGCTGCAATCAATGCTTCAAGTTCCTTTGATATTTTTCCTGATGAAATTATTCCTTGTGAAGATTAAGAATTTGGTATCCGTCCTCCTTCTTTCCTCTGTACCCATATTTGCGCTCACGTTTGTGACCACTATAAAAGGATCTTCTTGTCTCTCTTTTTCGCCTCTAAATCACTAGCCTCCAAATCGAGAGGATCTCACGAAATGGCGTTGATAGAGGGCCTAATTATTTTGCTTCACGAAAGCAGTTACTATGATACACACACAAGCACACACACAAACTTGGGTGTCTTTCTAGTGTAATAATCTAATAGTGTTTTAATCTCATATTATATATCTAGGTTCCTTCCTTATATTCAGAAACTTCATTTAATTTGGGCTAATAGGATTTATCAAGCTGTGGATAACCTCTTAAAGATCAGACGAAGTCGCAGTTCTTATGCAAGTTATGAAATGTGGTCCTCCGTCTTTCCTCTGTACCCATATTTGCGCTCACGTTTGTAACCACTATAAAAGGATCTTCTTGTCTCTCTTTTTCGCCTCTAAATCGCTAGCCTCCGGCTTTTTTTTCATTCTTCTTAATGATTCAACCACGGTAGCCCGTCAGTCTATAGGGACTGCTGTTCAGTGGCCCGTGCGAAAAGACTGCAAATTAAGACCTAATATACAAATTGTAATATCTAATGGTATAAATTAAGTTGCAATGAATAGAAATAAAAATGTCCATATCAAGTTTAGAATAACTAATCAGGAGGAAGAGTAGAATCAAACTATCTACAATATCTCTTTTACCTTTTTTGAACGTAGAAAGAGAGGGTGCATGCTTGACATTCAAGCTTAGTTGGTTGCATAACTTGCCGACGAATGATTGATACCAACCAGTGATTATTCTGTGATTAATTTGATTAATTAGTGATTAAATTTTGATTGTTTTCCAAAGCCAACGTGATGTTAAACAGTGATTTGCCCCTCGAATTTTGCCGTATTTTTGTCCGAACGATATTTACATATTGTGTTATCGTGGCTACCAGTAATCTTATATATGTAATTCCTTAGAGATGAAAAGCGTATGTCAATCGATTAGTTAGCAAATTTCTTGATTGGTTTAGTGGGTTTTGATAACAATTCATATTTGTCTACGACTTCGTCACTGTTTTAAGAACATTGGATTTGAGGTCAAACTTCAATCAAATTTTATTTTTTATTTTCAAAGTCTCGTCAGAAGAGGTCTCAATCAAAAGAATCAAAAGAGACGACTATGCAAGAGATGCAGTTATTCAAAACGAAACATTTTACTCTTGAAAATACTTTTAAAAAAATTTTAGAATGCAATCTGAGGGAGTATTTTTATAGACTAAACTGAGGCTACAATAAAAGTCTTTCTTTTAAAATCTCTAAAGCAACAAGCATGAAGGGCATATTTATAACAATATCATCCATTGATTTTGATTGACACGCCAAATTCAAAGGTCTTAGCGATTTCAGGATTGATTTCAGGATTTTCAGGCTTCTGAATTGGATAAATGAGATGTAGCCGGCAGATGTTAGATCTTCCCTTCTTCTTCGACTGGCTCCTTTTACATGCATATTGAATGAGTTGGCTAACTAGATGTTAGATCTTCCCTTCTTCTTTCGACTGGCTCCTTTTACATGCACATTGAGTGAGCTGGCTGACTTGATGTTAGATCTTCTCTTCTTCTTTCGACTGGCTCCTTTTACATGCACATTGAGTGAGCTGGCTGACTAGATGTTAGATCTTCTCTTCTTCTTTCGAATGGCTCCTTTTACATGCACATTGAATGAGTTGGCTAACTAGATGTTAGATCATCCCTTCTTCTTCGACTGGCTCCTTTTACATGCACATTGAATGAGTTGGCTAACTAGATGTTAGTTCTTCCCTTCTTCTTTCGACTGGCTCCTTTTACATGCACATTGAGTGAGCTGGCTGACTAGATGTTAGATCTTCTCTTCTTCTTTCGACTGGCTCCTTTTTTATGCACATTGAGTGAGTTGGCTAACTAGGTTTCAGTATATTTTGCGGTCTTTTTTATCTGCATTCACAGCTTTACTAGTCAGCTGTATAAATCCATTTGTTTACAATCACTAGTCACTCTGTCATGACGTGTTAGATTAACCTATGTCACTGTTACAAGGTATCCCCATGTTCTTCAATGTACAAACAAGACAATATAAATGACTCCTGCCCTCAACCAAAATGAACACAGTTCAAGTTGTTTGCCTTCAACCATCGTAGGATTATTTTCAATTGCTTGACGATATTGCGGTGAGAGCTGAGTATGAAAATTCTCTTTGGCAAATTGATGTTGGATGAAATCTGATCGATATCAAAAACAAATTTTGTTGTTGATATTGGATGGAATGTTGCATGCGTTTTACCGCTTCATCTAATATCTCGTCTAACATTTCATTTATGGCTATGCGCAGAACGTTCTAAAAAGTTGATATTTTGTAATTTGACCACTATTTCCAATCAGTTTCAACATTTGGTTTCAAACTCACCCATTCTTATTCATATTTTGTATTACGCGTCCTTTTCATCATTTGAATACATGTCGCTGTGCAGGCGAATAACGATCATATGGGTTTTACTTGAAATGTTGGATGTAATATTGGATGAAATGTTGGATGTATTTAACCACCCCATCATAAACATCGACGAAATTTCAATTTGGATGAAATGTTGGATGCGTTTGACCAAAAGGCTTTAGATAAACTCGAAGAGGAGCTGTTACATAATAAAAAAGTTAAGATCTCAAACACTATTCAAGTGGCTCTTACTTTTGACATTAATGCTTGTTTCAATAAATCATCACTTCTTAATGCAACTAAATGCAGAAAGACCGCAAAAAGATATTGATGCCAAAACTGAGCCACGTTCTCACAATATAAGCTCTTTTGTTGCTTTTTCCATCAAGGTGTTAATAGCTCCGACTAGTACTTCACTAAAATAGATAGACCTCAATGTCTCAGAAACGACACAGTTCGGTCCAAAGCCTTACCAAAAGCCTCGCCGCTAATGATTCACTGGGGATTCACTCCTAAAAAGGCGCCCTAAACATCAACAATTAAAATATCAGCGAATGACCAATATCGGCGTTTTCAAAAAGTTTACGATGATGAATTGTAGAGTGATGAGTGTTTCCCGAAGAGGAAGCCGCCATTTTAGTTGTGGCAATTTATTTTATTAAGATCGGTTATCCATGCAAGGATTCTGGGCATTTTTCCTTGGGAGATGTTTGTGACCAGGCGTAGAAAATTTACCGGATGAGTCGAAATAACTTTCGGCGTTTGATAAATTATCAAAATTTGAAAATTCAGTCAATGTTGAATTTTTCTTTTTGATGCGTTTAAGGGATCGTCCGAATTGATCACTTGTTTTTAGCTGAATTCTACCGAAAGTAAATTTTATCTGCAATTGAAGTATTCGGATACTGCTGTTTTGGAAATCAGTTATTTAGCAAGCGAATTCAGATGTTCAGCGAGGAACAGCCGAATATCGGCTCTTCTGGATGCATAATCGAAACATTCGGCTATTCATATTTTCAGCATAAAGTCAGCAAAATATTTTATATCCAAGTGCCAGTATTTAAACGGTTTTATCTGTTATTTCTCCACAACTTGCCGCTATTTAAGAAATTTCACTGTGCCGAAAGTTAACCTTCAATCGGGACGGTCCCTTATCAAAGATCAACTTAAATCTAGGGATATCAATTATCCCATGAATGGGTACTACGAAATAGACCTTTCCCGAGTCTCTTTATGAAAACGATGCCAAGGTTGATAAATCTCAACGTGTGAAACTAAACAAAGCAATGTCAATATCGTTTTCATTGTCGTCAAACATAATCATGCATTTTTCAAGACAGCCATGCCCGTTGAGAATCAATGATAACTGGGAAAGAGGTCATCAAGATTTTGTCCTTTGTTTATCAAAATTGAAATGGAGACTCGGGATAGGTTTATTGCACACAATTCTAAGCAGATCTATCTAGTAGATACAGATTTTTTAATATGGTTAATTATACCGGAAATATATCTCACGGTCATGTGTGCGAAGCAAAGACTAATGTGAAGTCATGAAATAAATTAACTGTACCTTTCTGTAAATTTGAAATAAATAACTTCCGTGGCTGTTTTCGGCAACTTGGCATTAGGACAAACAACCCAGTTTTATTTGTAATCGCAATTAGGTATTTGAACGGTTTGGAAACCCAAAGAAATGAAAGCTTGCTCAAACAGTTTCATTGACAGTTATCAGCCAAAAATTGCAAAAGTTCATTTTTGCACACTCAGCAGTAAACCACAACAGCATTTTTTTGTATTCACTTTCTTTTAAGTTGGTATATACTACATGATAGCTAAATTAAAAGCTAATTAAAACCAACTATCTAAACTATTTACAAGCAACAATTTAATAACAGTAATACTAAAAGTAACAGCAACAGTAATACTAAAAGTAACAGTAATGCTAAAAGAATAATTGAAATATCATTAGATTTCCTGTTGTTATTTTATATAGCCCACCTGTGCTATAAATGGTTTGCAGATGCGACACAAGCAAGAAATTGATGACAAGCTTTTAATATTAGCTTTAAAAATGTTTATATTTGCAGTTGAGGTGATTTCTGTGGGGATGGAGTTCCATACTTCTTGACATCTGTAGGATATTGTGTCTGATCCATATGCTACAGTGTTTGGCTTGTTTCTAGTGAAAGTGAGGCCCCTGAGGTTATAAGGTGATTCGTTTATGTTGAAAATGTCTTCCATAAAACTTAGGTCTTCATGATGAATAGTTTTGTAAATTTCTGCTGCAAGTTGCTGTAGACTTCTTGTGTGAATGCTAACCGCATTGTCTATAAGTAGCAATTGTTCAAAACTACCGGGTGTCCCAAAAANCTCGTAACAGTACACGTATTCTTTTTTATAAGAAACTAAGAATTTGAGCCAGTACTATACTGAAAGTTTCTTGAAATTATCAGATTTTCAGTACTCAGAGTTTCTTACGAGTTTCTTAAAGGTTCCATCGAGGGGCAAATCACTTCAGGAATCTTGTACACCTCGTCCAAGAATCCTTAGGAATCCTTTGGAATCTTTGAGAATCTTCGGAATCTCCCGAAATTATTTGGATTCTTTGAGAATCTTAAAAAATCTTTGTAAAGTCTTGGAGAATCTTGAAAATTTGTCGAAAATTTCAGTGCTCGTAAAGCTCTGTCAACAATGTCTGTCTTAAAATGGTAAAATTTTCACCCCAATTGCAAAAATATGCATGACGGAAAGTAGACCTAATTCCGTTGCCCTGCGCAGCCGCCTTAATTTTGTCATTTGGTTGTTGTGGTTGCAGTTGCTAGCCTATGTCCATGCGCATGCGCTTTCTGCGTTGTTGTTGCAACCCCTGGCACATGGAAATAGCTGCTCCTGCTTTGTTGACTTAATTTTGTTGTTCGTTTTATTGCTAATCTGTTGAACATTTCCCTTTGCATAAAGGTGGTTAAAGGGATCAGGATCACGAATCACAGGTAGAATTCATCAATATCGCATTTCACATTTGAAAAAAAACGTCCGTTCATGTTTCTTGGAAGCTGACCTGGGGCTGACCTGCAACGCGCAGCAAAAGTTCCTGGTCAACCGTAATTTCAACCCTTCTTTTTCGTTGCTTTTGGCCATTTTACCTTGACACTGGAAGTTTTGTATCCATTAAAATTCACTCAACAGCAACAACATATTTTTGTTCCTGATCATAAATCACGTGTCACGTAAAACCAAGGGTGTAAGGACACCTATCATGTAATTAATAAATAAAGGTTTCCTTACCTTGCTTTGATTGTTGTTGTCTTCTTTGTTTTGTCTCTCCAAGCCTTGGTTTATGAGCAACATTTCAACCGACCTTGGCCTAAACTAGGCCAATCGCTTTTTCGAACCTAACTCTCTTGTAATTCCTGTGTGTATGTGCGCCTTCGCAGAAGAAAAGGTTTTAAACCGCAAGCCAGAAAAGAAAATGTGTCACACATTCAACGAAAGAGCTTAGCGAGAGTTTGCGGTGATTGCTCTCCCATAAATTTTCTTTTCTGGCTTGCGGTTTAAAACCTTTTCTTATGCGTAGGCGCACATACACACAGGAATACAAGGGAGTTAGGTTCGAAAAAGCGATTGGCCTAGTTTAGGCCAAGGTCGGTTGAAATGTTGCTCATAAACCAAGGCTTGGAGAGACAATACAAAGAAGACAACAACAATCAAAACAAGGTAAGGAAACCTTTATTTATTAATTACATGATAGGTGTCCTTACACCCTTGGTAAAACTGGCAAATCACGGTCACGTCAGTTATATTTAGAGATTCTTGTTTCACAGTGTGCCAATCACGGATCCCAAAATACCCTTCACCACCCTCTTGCAAGGAAAGAAGCAAGAATGTTTGTTTGCCTTTGGGGGTATTGACATGTGAGGTCATAGCTTTTCTCCCATATATCTCGATATATCTAAGCAATATTTAATGGTTTGTATACCTCTTTTCTTCTATAATCAAGGGTAATAACCCCCCTCGTCGATAAAATAGAGAAATAGAGCCAACAGAGAAGTCGAATATCGAATATATCACTGCTAACACAATAAACGGGCAAACACAACAGCTAAAGGAATCTTGGAATCCCATCCAGGAATCCTAGGAATCTTTGGAAAAATTTGGAAGAATCCTNGTGAGGTCATAGCTTTTCTCCCATATATCTCGATATATCTAAGCAATATTTAATGGTTTGTATACCTCTTTTCTTCTATAATCAAGGGTAATAACCCCCCTCGTCGATAAAATAGAGAATTAGAGCCAACAGAGAAGTCGAATATCGAATATATCACTGCTAACACAATAAACGGGCAAACACAACAGCTAAAGGAATCTTGGAATCCCATCCAGGAATCCTAGGAATCTTTGGAAAAATTTGGAAGAATCCTAGGAATCTTCGCTAAATTTCGTGGGATTCCGGGAATCTTGGAATCTTGTACGCTATTTTGATGAGTGATTTGCCCCTCACACCTCCAAACCAGAGCTTTGGCGTTTTGGCCTAAGCAAATTCTTGAAGCACAGTGAAAAAGTCAAGAATAGACTTGAATATTTTGAAACAAGAGGAGACAAATTAAAAATTGCACAACAGATGCGTTTCACAAAATCTAATTTACGTGCCACTTATCATCAAGGGAGCTACGAAGTAAACTTCATTCATTTTAAGTGAAACAAATTGTGGATATTAAAATGAATGCATTTTACTTCGGAGCTCCCTTGATGATAAGCGTCATGTAAATTATATTTTGTGAAACGCATTTGTTGTGCAGTTTTTAATTTTTCTCCTCTTGTTTAAAATGTTTTCAAGGCTATTGTTGACTTATTCGCTGTGCTTCAAGAATTTGATTAGGCCAAAACGCTAAAGCTCTGGTTTGGAGGTGGAGGCAAATTTGTTCTTTGAAGATTAATATCTCTACTCTCAACACACCAATGTCAACAAACAAGGTATCTATGTTCAAGTTAACTATCGATTAATGTTTTGAAAATGATTTCAGAATGATTCATGCTAAATTCGGATCGTTAGGGTTGACCAAATCTGGATACTTCTTTTTGGGACACCCGGTAGATGAAAAATCATTATAGGCTATTGGCAATGCTCTTTCATGAATTTTATTAATATGTTTATTGTTTTTCCTACTGCAATACATCCATACTAAGGGACAGTAATTGAAAAATGTCATCACAAAAGTTTATTTAGCATTGCCACTAATACGTTTATCTAAATTTCAATAACTTACAGACAAGCATCTAGGTCAAAGCTACGATTAACACCGGAACCAAACCATACCACTAACACTTTTGCCTACTTATTTTTATGCTCAAATTAAAACTCATTTATACCACAAAGTTCACACAAAATTATGCATCATTTATAGGATATGTAAGATATAGAAGGAATACTGTAACTCGTTAGGTCGACCAAAAAGACAGCTATGGTTTTACACATATATATGACTTTTTATAAGAACACCATGGCTAGGTCTCTTGGAACAAACTAATTCGGTGCCCATCCATAGAAGAAACCTTTAGGTGCTTATGACAGAAATTTGTTAAACAAAATTCGATCTGAATCCATCTTTCACGAAGGAAATTTTCGTGTAACGTTTCGGTTACAACCTAAGACATGGTAATGACGCGCAGCTTCCAAAGGTACGCACTACTTCCTTTGGAATCGAGACTATAGCCTTCCTTGGAAATAGAATGTAGCAGGTATTAGCACATGAGATAAAAGATTCTAGCACCCTTCCAATTTTAAAAAGCAAATAAGGTGCTGGAAAGGTGACAAGTGCAACTGCAGGCTTTGCAAGGTATATATAACACAAGTTGGGGTCCTAACAGGATAGACTTTTATGTTTTTATCCGGTTAGGTGGGGCCGAACTCCCTAGAAGAAAAACTACCCAGTTGATATTTGGCCTTAATTAACAAAAACAATTCCATGTCGGATGGACAAATGATCAACCATTTTGCATACAGCCCCTGTCCTCAGCATAGAAACGCAACATTCCAAGTGGTAGGAAAATAGTGACGTTATATTATAGATCAACTCCATAAGTATCACCACAGTTTCAGTGAGAATAGGACACACGCCTAGAATATCGATCACGCAAGAACAGTGTGCTCACAACTGAAAATAAAAGCGGAAATATTTTTACTCACTCGCTCTACAGTTACATGCTATGTGCCTGCTGTGGAAAGGCCACGCCATTTGTTTTAATCGTTTTTGAATTGATTTAATTGTTTTATTCGTTTTTTTCAAAAAATTGTTTTATTCGCGGACATCTTTGCGTGGAGTCTAATTTGAGTCAGACTTTAGTAGTTTTTATCTCTGTGTAATGGCCTCGGGGTAGACACGGCCTTTTGCTCCCTGCGGTATCGTCCTAGTAGTATAGTATAGTTAAGTTGTAATTAGTGTAGCTTGTAATCTGTATTGTGACTTTTTATTGGAATATAAAAAAAGGCCACGCCAGGCTCAGAATTTGCACAAATTGAGTGGGATTTCCCTTTCAAGTGGTTTTAAAATTATTTGTCCGGTCGGCAAAATAATATTCTGCTTTTACATAGACACATTGGAAAGTAGCTCAATGAAAAGCTGTCCTGCACTGCCAGTAGTCCGAAATCAGATATTCCAGGGTTAGACATGAGACGTCATCGTTTGTTTTAACCCTGTCTGCGTTCTCCAGTAAAATATACCGCGTGAGTTAGAAAATCGTTTAAACATTTGAAAGCCTGTATCTCTCAAGCCATTTTTCAGACTCCTATAAACTGATAATACCTGTCCAGTTAACATGTCAACTTAGATAAGAAAATTTAGTTTGTCAAAATCGGTCTTATCGTTCTCAAATTACAAGCG
Source organism: Aurelia aurita (assembly GCA_004194415.1). NCBI lineage: Eukaryota > Metazoa > Cnidaria > Scyphozoa > Semaeostomeae > Ulmaridae > Aurelia > Aurelia aurita. The sequence goes on along the minus strand of REGM01000253.1, from coordinate 382,399 downwards.
ACTTTGTAAAAATGCTTCATTTCAAAATCCTTCAAAACAGGCCTAAAATCCATGATCATATTTGCTAGTAATCCGGAGGCGTCTTCTTGTCTGACTGGAACTCCATTTGACGTGACTTCAAATTAGCTAGTCAAGTGTGACTGTGTTCGGTGTGCGTGGCACGTAAGGGAAGATGTTCCTAAAGCAGATGCAATGCATCAAGCCAGGGCCGTAGGAAGCAGCTGCAGATTGGGGTGCTCAAAACAATAGAGAACACTACATCTAATTTATACTTGTGACGTAGCACCATTGTTTTCAAAATTATTGGGGGGCACAAGCCCCCCCCCCCTGCCACCCCTTCCTATGGGCCTGCATCACGCGTATCAGAGATTCTGGGAAGTTGTGGGGTCCAATGGCACTTTTTGCAATATTTGACTACTTTAAGCTGATTTTCTTGTAAGAAGCTTCCATGTAATGGACTTTCCATGTAAATTTGCTGCTTCTTTTAGACTCACCCAGTATAACTATAAATGCTTTTGTTTACGCCTACACTGGAGACTTTAAATTTCAGATAGGCTAGGCTTTTTACGATAGATTAGCGCAGCAAGTTGTAAAGTTAACCAAATCCTTGATCAAATGTAAATAATTGGTTTTTCATATACACTGAACAAGATTTTGGATTAATAATGTTGGACACCAGCTGGTCACAGTATTAAATCTTGTAAAATATCAAAAATCTCATGCAATGAAAAGTCATACTATATTGGTTTGACTTGGTGGTCATGAACGTAGTCAATGAGTGGTTGTTCTCACCAACAATTTAACAGCAAGATAGTCTTCTGTCTCTACTGTTAGGAAAGAAAAGGGCGTCTCTTAGCGTTATTGAGCAGAATCGTAGGTCAAATTTTAATCAGAATTTGGTGTGGCATAGCATGGATTGGCAGTTGCTTTTATTGGACACTTAGGTATTTACAACCAGGCATCAGCAAGGGTGAATTTGTAAAACAAAAGAATCAGGTCTTCAATAAGACATTACTATTACTATTGCTTCCAGTTTCTGCTTAGAGATTTAGAAAGTTTCTGTTAAATATATTTGTGCCTCATTTTAGCCACAGTTTTATCGACATTATTGCCATTTTTATTTAAAATGATTGACTTTGTGGTTGAAAATTACTAACCAAAACTCAACCAAAAATCAATGAAAGAACTATGCTCGATCGAAGAGCTATAGTTTTGTACTCGTACCTATTTTAAGCTAATTTTCAGTACTACCTGTGGTGCATCTACACCACTGAAGAAAATCAGACGTCATTTAAATCCTTTTCCATTATTAATTTCCTGTATCAGAGGAAATACATACTGCCTGCACAGCATGTCATTTCCCTTCTTTCGTGAATAAACCTATTCATGCTCTGTACCTTTCATTAACAATCAGTAAAGCATATAGAATGATATGAAGATTATGGTGATAATTGTGTGTGTTATTTATAATTGTATTTTTGCCATGTGGTTTGCGTCGCATCGAACTAAAACAGATTTCCCAAGAAAATGAACAGAACGCTCTGTTTTCTCGAAATTTAAGATAAGAGCAATTGAAAGACTGACGAATGTCGGAAGCACAGACATTGCAACACTGTTTCTATTGTTCCTATTTTAATAATTCTTAGTTGATATCCGACATTTCTTATTTGAACTGTGTCCAAGGAAAAAAAATTTCAGTATTTTTATAACGGTTTTGTTTTTTCAAAGAAATTCTGATGTTAATGTCTTCAATGTTATATAAACTAAATCATCCTTCAAATTAAACAGAAATATAGATATAAAAACAAAGACTGTTTTGTGTGCTAAACGTTTCGATTATAAAATCTGCTGTCTTCAATGTTACTAATTCTAATGTCCTTCTTCTATTAGATGCAGTCGTAAAACACACATTCGACATCACAAATTGTGGAAATAAGACGGCAGATCAAGGCCAGTTCTTCATTGTTGATGCTACGTATGGCACTTGGGAGGAGCATGCATTCTGTAGAATCTTTTCCTTCACACAAATCAAAGAGACGAACTATGTCGTCAGTGCAAGCATGTATAATGTCATCGGTTACCATGGCGTTGACTATGGCTTCCCTGGTCTTGCCTACAATATCGAGAATAATCAGAATTTCGATTTTGTCTATGTAAGGTAAGTAAACTAAGATTGCGTCCATAGACTGATTACATGAGTCTCAGTTTTCCGCATTGAAATGAATGATGTTATGGCTTCAAACTGTTATTGAATGAGAGAAAACAAAACAATCAGATTAAAACATTGAACGAATACAAGGTATCACGTTGTCAGTCTATTGCGTCCATACGATGCCGCTAGAAATTGAAAACGGTACAAAATGTTTACGAATAACCACGTTTCACTCCAAAACGGCACTAATTGCAAAACGGCACTTGTTTGTGTGCCATAACTAAATGTGCATGTTTTGCTGGAATATTTGCCGAAAATTTTTTAGATGTTGCCTAAATTGCTTAAATCTCTAAATTTGTCATCTGATTGCGGGGATGAAAAAAACCACTCTTTGTATCACGAAATTGATTCTCTGTAATTCTTCCTCCAGGCTTCACAGAAAAAATGCCTGCTTTCAGACTGGCTATGTACAAAATAATAAGATTCAATGGATTGGCACAAAGAATGGTCCATGTCCCGATGGTCCTCCTAAGGGAAGATCTTGGTTCAAAATGACGGTAAATATGACTTTCTTTCTGGAGCACCTCACCAAGGTGTAAAATTGGTACCTCAGTGATGAAGGCAATAAAAAAAAAATCAGAAGCGCCAACTGTAAGGCTGCACGCTGTATAAAAAGTAGTTCCCAAGGGAGAAAAAAAATGCCTGAGCTGAGGGGGTAAAAATTGTAAAGCGCCTTTGAATATTGAATTATAGTAAAGGCGCTATATAAAAACAATAACTTTACTTTTACTTTACTTTACTTGATAACTCATTGCATTTTCATCAAAATTCAAGCTGTTGATTTAAAATACAACATATCTACGGTAGCTAAAACATAAACACTGTTTCATTTTAGCTAAAAAAATCATAAAACATCAATACAAGCTTTTAATACTTCTTACTACCGATCTAGTAACAAATTTGTAGCTTAGGACACATAAAAAGAACTCTAGTAAGCTTTCAGGCTAGGTGCCCGTTACCTCTATCAAACTAACATTCAGTGATATTAATGAATACAAAATTCGTTAACACTAACGAAAAGGAGAATAAAAGAAAAGGAAAAAAGAAAAGAAAACCGTTACTGTTACTGTTACTATAATCACGGTCATGTTGGAGTTCTTTCCCATGGCATTTCTTCACTTTCTTTTTACTTGATTTTGTATGTTACTACTCTGAAGGTACTTAAGTAATTTCTGGATAGTTACATAGCTTCAGAAAGCTTCATTTTAAAATGTTCATGACGGCAACACAGGATGTAAGAGTGTTATAAAATTTCTAAGAAGTCCTAAGAAACTTTGAGTACTCAGATTATGAGAATTTTAAGAACCTTTCAGTGCTGGGTCAAATTCTTAGTTTCTTATAAGAAGAATACGCGTGACTGCCAAGCTTAAAATGTGATTGGCAAGATTATCTTTGCTTCAAGCAATGGTGATTCCTGGTGGCCATCTCGTGACTGGCACATAATACCCGCTTACTTATTAAGTCATAACTTATTTGGTGTATCAACCAAAAGCCTTTCTTCTGAAGACTTAGCCAGCCATCATCGCGTTTCTTAATAGTTTAAAAATTAGATAATTCAATATTCTAGTTATTGGTGCGTCAACTAAAGTTTGCATAACAACAAGCTTCTTATATTAACGATTTTTTATTCCACAAAGTACAAAGTCTAGATCCATCAACCAGTGGAGGACACTTTGGCAAATATTGGCGGGCGACTCTTTTGTTTCTGATCAAATGAATTGTTCGTTTCTATTGTTTTCGAACAAAAGGTCATTGTTTTCTCCAATATTGGGGGCATAAATAAACGTCATGATTGATCAACTACGCTCATTTTCTTTATATAAGAAACCGCTTATAAGAAACTGTAAGTAGCCTCTTCCAGAAAATTAAGAAACTCTACTAGAAGCAATCGTAGATCTTTCTCAATTTTGTTTGTGAGATGTAAAGTGCTTTTAGCCTGAGAGTGTACTACCAACCCAAATAAAACTAAAAGTATAATTTTTGTTTATGAGTTGGTTCTTTCTTGTAATTCGTAGTTCAAAAAGTGGTCCTCGATGAATGTTGATAAATTTTTAAACTCAATTTTATGAGAATTAAGAAACTCTACAAGAAAATTTTATTTTTAGTATTGGACCCGAAGTTAAGAAACGCCGCTAAAAAGTGCTGAGCCAAGTTTCTTATAAAAATGAGTGTAACATATATGATCAATTTTATGAGAAGAGGGCATAGGATTATTGCAAGACTTAGAAAGGATATGACGAAGACTTAGATAGACCTCAATCATCCACTCCAACAACGCTGTCTCGATCTAAGGCTACGTTCACACGATGCCGGAACAATTTGAACAGGATAGAAAATTCGACGGTCGCTATTCGTTTGCAATCTCTGCGACAAAAAGACTAGATTTTGACGCCAAAGAAATTTATCTAGGCCTAAAGAATCAATCAGCCTCGTTTCGGAAGCGTTGAAAAATGTTCCGTTTTCATATGTTCACACGACGCCGTTTTTATAATGTGCCAGGGTTAGAGTTCCGTTTTCAAATTCTACCGTTTTCAAATTGTGCTAGCAAAAAATGTGCTGTTTTCGTGTGAACGGGAGGCCTATCCATCACATCTTTTGCTATTTTCAAATTGTGCCGGTATCGTGTGAACGCAGTCTATATCTAAGTCTTTGCCATTCCTCTAAATCTTGCAATAATCAAATATGCGACTCAGTTAATAAATGATGGTTTCCAAGGCACTTGCTGGTTTGTGAGTAAACTGATTACACGATACTCAGTTTTCCGCATTGAATTGAATAGATATCAGGTTAAAAACATTGAATGAATACAAGGAATCACGTCGTCAGTCTAGTTTCTGAGCTGCATAAAGAAGGTTCGGGTATTGATTATGTGCACAAATTTAAGCCTTTGATGAACTCTGTAGTGTACTGTTGTCCAGTTTTTAAGGTCATGAGAATGTTCATTTGAAATTAATCTAGCTGTTGGTTCTTTATATTATTAGGTTTGCAACCAGAAATTAGTTCAAATAGAAAATTTATCCTGATTCCTTTTCACCAAATCTAAACTTAACGTGCTAATTTAATTCCTAGTTTTTTTTATCTACCAGCTTCATTGTGTCCTAATATTTTCAATTAATCCGCATTCTCTGGGGCTACAAAAAGACCCACCCATTTTGGAGAATCTCGGTCAAAATATATTTACCATTGAAAGAATGGATTGGGTTCTTATTATGAACACTATTCGTAAACAGCATATTTTTATCTACTGTGGCCAACCAGCAGCCTCCTGGTACAAGATTTCATTTTCTGTATTGAGAGATAATCAATGAAATCTTCTTCTTGTGCAAGTTAGAGAGAACTTTATTATTGAATGATATTGTTTTTGTATAAATTCGATCTTTCATCTACAAAACTGCTAAGAAACTTTAGATTGGTTGCCAAGGATACTTATTACATCGAAGGAAACAAGTTTTTACCAGTCTTAGACATTATTTAACTTAGATTTCACCAATAATTTATGTTGTCAAAACTTATGTGAAAAAATCCAAATTTCTTCTTCTCTGCATTTCTGCAGTTTGCAAATTCAAACTAAACTTATTTGTTGATAAGAAATTCATTCTCAGATCATTAAGAAATTTAATAATTTCATTACTAGAACAAAATTATGTAAGAAGCTTTTTCTTTTAGTCAAGGAAATTCATAGCTTACATAAAAATTTGAAGACATTGCGACAAAATTTGTGGTCTTGTTGCAAGGGGTGTAGTGGGGCCAATCCAATTTCTATTCAAAATGCAATTTTTGTCTTCTTTCTATAGATGTACGTTCGTGACAGTGAAGCCCAGCTGTATCTAGATGACATCCAAGTCCTTGTATTCAACCCTCATTTCCCGTCAATTGGCCGAGGAGGGGTGATTGTCGCTGCTGGACAAAAGAACGTCGTTCGATTCAGGGACTTCGAAATATCCCCGATCAAACCTTTTCCATTTTCCGTCTACAACTGCAAGTCATACCACAGAATCAGCAATGATTATTACCGTCTTGATGCCGAGTACGGTTCTTGGCCGGACAATGGGTTCTGCAAGGCGATCAATAGAGATGAGATACCGGACAAGAACTACGTCATCACTGCTAGTTTGTTCAATCAACGCGGTTATTCAGGCACACCTCATTCAGGAGTACTTGGTATGATGTTCAATGCTCAGGATCAATACAATTTTGATTTTGTTTACTTCAGGTGAGCTTGAATTCTGTTGGCCTATCCGTATTGTTACGTTTCTTGAAGGTTTCAAATGCATATTTAGTTTTGTACGTCCCGAATGAGCCAATAATAAGTGAAACTTTTTGCAAAATCAATAGAATTGGATTCTGTTTCCAATAGTAAAATATCTTATTTTCCATGCCGAATTCATGTTAGAGTCGATTGTCATTTTATTCCTACGATTATTGAATTATACCTTGAAAAACCAAAATTTGAGCAATAGTATTTCACAAAGCATGGTTTTTTCTAGCAAAAAAGCGATTTCTTGTAATTTTATATTCAAATTCTAGTAGCTTTATCAAGGTTATAAGCAACCACGCTTAGTGACTATTCGGGATAAAGAATGCATTTTGATAGGCTTCTCTTGCAATTCTGCAGCATGATTCAAAACCAGGTATCGCGTAAAAGCATCAATTCCTACACATTTCATGTCAATTTTAGACTTACAGTATATCTCAAATTGTTTTGGTCGATTCTAGAAATGTACAAAAGAAATCTTCAAGATAGGTGATTTGATCAAATTTTGCCGATATTTCAAAAAGTTTCACTTTTTATTGGGTCAACCTATGGAATTACTTTTGATGAAATAAACTATATTGCCAGGATTGAAATTCACTAAAATTAGTTTTGATGTATGATATTATTTGTAACAGAAATGAGTTACAGATTATTTTCTCAAGATAGCATGACAACCTTTAGAAACATTCTGTATTTACAAATAGCTGCAACTAGAAAACCGACATCCCTCAATGATTTTATTTCTGACGTCGGATGGAATTATAAAACATTTGTCTTTTTTACGGGTGCGCTGAAAAAAAGTTCATGCGTTTGAAAAATCGTAGAACCTAGAATAATTTATGATTTTAATGAATCGAATTTTGTTTGATAGCAGAAAGACTGAAATACCCTTGTGATTTTTCTCGCGTTTTTATGAGCTAGGAAAACAATTGTAAATTCAGATTTACGAACATTCATTGGTTGCAAAATGGCTGAAAAAGGGCCTAAATCACTCGATCAAATCGTAAGGAATCTTTCACATAGAGCAATACGCATGGGCATGTAATCTCTCTTAAGAGTTACAGGAAATAAAGTTTTGAATAATGCAGAAAGTTTTTCGATCCCATGGCAATAATTGTGCAGACCACATCCTATACCCGTGAAAACAGTTACTTTTGTGTTGCTCGGTCGGTGTGAGAAGTTTCTTTACGATTTGATCACGTTTTTAAAACCTTTTTCAACCGAATTGTGAGCAAGGGATTTTCGTAAAGTCGAATTTACCTGTATTTTCAGTACTCATAAAAACAGAAGAAAAATTCTAAAAACTGGTTTGGTCTTTCACCCATCAGCCTATCAAGCAAAATTAGATACATTCAAATCGATCCATTATTCTAGGTGCTAGGAATTTTCGAACGTCTGAACTTGTTTTTGGCGCACCCGGTAAGTATCCCCACGAAGGAGCCTAAGGGACTTTTTCAAATGGAGAATGAAGGTGAAAGAATTAAAAACTAATAGTGAGGTCCTTGTTCGTATGTTCTTTTACCATTACATCGTCAATATTAAGAAGAGAAAATTCTAGAGAAGATTCCAATTAGGGGTCCCGTCTATAAATGAGCTGAATTTTCTGAGCGGCTCTAAGAATTTTTTAAATCAGATATCTTTTTCACGGGTTTTCTCAGGATTAAGTTCATTTCAACCTTTAAACAGATACTTTAGCCAAATATTTGGGCTTATCTGTTGAGAATTTGCTATGCCCTAATAGGTTTTCGAGAATTATTAGCAGCATTTAGCTGACTTTAGCTGATTTTAGCCGATCATAAACGATCCAATCCTTTAGCAGAAATCTTTCACACTAGTATTTTTCTTTTTTAAAACGTGTCTTCTACAAATAAAGCTTCCACGATTATTCAAAAATACTTATCATGATTGTGTCTTGTATTCTGTCAGGCCCCGGTCTATTGGTGGTTGTTACACGACTGGATTTGTTCAAAACACCAATATCAACTGGGTGAATTCAAAAATAGGAGCATGCCCTGGTGGTCCATTTAAAGGAGCAGTATGGAATAATGTCACTATTTATGTCCGAGAAGATGACGTGTCAATTCAACTGGATGGAAAGCATCTTGTCACAACTAAATCGCATTTTCCAAGCAGGTAGTTTTTTCCAATATATTTTTCTAGGCCTTTTTTCTAGACTTGCTGCCAGACTGTTACTCAAAGTCAAATTTTATTCACGGCAAATTACTATGTGCAGTGAAATAAATTAAGAACCTTTAACATAAATATATCAATAATTAATAGACCTTTTTACTTGCAAGAAAAGAGGTTTGGATCGAGCGTCCAAATCTGGTAACGTTTGAGGTGAAAAACAAAAGCGCGACCCCAGTTCTCAGTAGAAACACTGCTAGCTGTGGCATGAAGTTTCTTCGGATCTCGGACAACTTTTCAGAGAGTTAATCATCGATAACTTTGCTCAAATTGAGTTAGGAATGTTTCAGTTCATACATAGGCAAATTTTATTTGCCTTCTGGCCTTGTTTCTCATTTCTGTAATAAAACTAGCTGCCGGACATATGGAAAGAACTCACAGCGAGCTATCTAGGCGATATGCCTGAATTGGCGTTTGGATTTACCTAATAAATTTACAATATGTGTGAAAAGGATCAGTTTGAAAAACTGAAATAACAATAGCAAAGTAGATTAGGAAGGTTTGTGCAATCTAAACCTAATGTAAAATATAAATGCTGAAAATGAATGTTACAAACAATGAAAGTTGTTTCATTCGATTTTGTTGATGATGATGATGATGATGATGATGATGATGATGATGATGATGATGATGATGATGATGATGATGATGATGATGATGATGATGATGATGATGATGATGATGATGATGATGATGATGATGATGATGATGATGATGATGATGATGATGATGATGATGATGATGATGATGATGATGATGGTGATGATGATGATGATGATGATGGCTACTCGTATCTTTTGATACGGCACTAAGTGATTGAAAGTTTCTTAAAATTATCAGACTTGAATATTAAAAGTTTAACAGTTTCTTATACCGGGTGAATCAAACAAATGTATCGGTGTTTGTCGAACTGCGCGATCATGAGCTACAGTAAAAGCTCTATTAAACCCCCTCTCTATTCAGCCCCCTCTCTAACAAGCCCCTCCTTTCTAAGCCAAAATTTAGAAAAAGCCTTCTCTCTCTATAGCCCCCCCCCCCTCTTCTTGTATCCAATGCAAGAAAGAAGTTACGTAAGATTTCCATTTATCTATCGGGTGTCCCAAAAAATACCCTGGGTACCAGACTCTAAAAAAAACGAGGTATTTTTGAGTGTGGTACCCAGGGTACCCAAAAAAGTACCCTCATTTAAAAACCACCAAAACTCGATTATCAAAAATATCGTAAAATTTTCTTTTTACCTCTTTTGTCAATGATCCAAATATTTAAGATGACAACTTTTTTGCTTCCATTAAAGGGCATAAAATGACAGGTTGAAAAACCTTAATCTGAGCTCTACTCTTTAAGCANGATGATGATGAATGATGATGATAATGATGATGATGATGAAGATGATGATGATGATGATGATGATGATGATGATGATGATGATGATGATGATGATGATGATGATGATGATGATGATGATGATGATGATGAGGATGATGATGATGATATCTATTCACAAATCAGCTAAGATCGTAATACCCCAGAATTGTTTCTTTGGGAATTTTTGCAACCTCTGCATGAAAAGAATTTCATAAGATCGAAATAAATCAGCTAATGCTTATCTAGTCTGGGGCGCTTATTAAAACAGAATCAGTGGTGATTATTACCGTCTTGTTCCATTGATTAGTTGACTTGTATGCAACTGGTATATAATTTTAGCTATTGAGTTTTACGAGAAATATTTCCCGTAAAACACAATAGCTAAAATTATATACAAATTGCATACAAATCAACTAATCAAACTCGACTAAACGTACACAAGAATTTATTTACGCATTTCAATGAATGTTATGATTAAACTATGAAATCAATGTTTAAACGGAAGAACGTTTACTCTCCTCCTCAGCAGCAATTCCACGGCCAATTTATTTTGTGTAGAGGAATGGAGTGAAAACGTTTTCAATGACCAACTTCCACTGCCACCAGAAAATTAACTTCGCATTTACTTTTGCAAGGCTGCTAGCTTATACCAACATTATTGCTTTTTTGTTCACAGAGCCAGAGGTGGTGTTATAGTAGGCAATGGCATCGACAATGTGGCTTCTTTCAAGCATTACAGAGTAGCAAAAATCGACCCAAGTGAATTTATCATTCAAGATTGTACAGCAAGCACACGTAGCACTCAGCAATACCATATCTTGGATGCAAAGCATGGCAGATGGCCCGAAGATTCGTTTTGCAGAGCTATCAGCAAGAGAATCGTACCTGGAAATAATTATTTGATTTCTGCGGAGTTGTTTATTCAAGGATGGAGAACAACTGAAGATGAAAATAATTTTATGGGTTTGGCATTCAATGCAAAAGATCCATCGAACTATGATTTTGTATATGTCAGGTAAGACACATTCTCCGAAATGGCTTTGTCTTGATTTGTACGAAGACTTAACATAGTCAGCGATTTTTGCGTATACTCGCAAAAATGGGGGTCAAAATATCTCCAAGAGTTTCGTTCCCTGTTTCCAACGTATACGCTCATTGGATTGAGATGCGTTGCGTGAAAAATAGATATGCTGGTTTTTGGACGATTATGGGAGTGACGCAAATGCCCTTTGGTCGACAGTAATTATGAGTTCCTCTTTTTTACTCAACGTTGAAGGTAGACTCCTTTTGGGTAGACTTCCTATCGCCCCTTGACATCGCAATGTCTTATTCAACACGATTATCATTGCTGCTCTGCAGCAATTACCCGCTGGCTATCTGGTTCTGGTTCAGATCACCTATGAATTACTACAGACAGAAAGACACCAAAATACTATAAACATGAAGACAGGGCGATTTTTTAAGCACTGGTAATAATACACCATTTCTATTGCGTTTGAAGTTATGCAAAAGTATGTTATTGCCCATTTAGTTAGCTTTATTGATATGACAACCTTGACAACTTTTTCCTTCGCTCTTGAAAACACCCCCATTGCCAATTTAAATTCGATCTGTCTTTAGTGCCCCTGTAACGGTAAGCTCTTACGCAGCAATAGCTTGAAGTGAGAAGCATCTGTATCATTTTCGCCCCTTTTTTCTAGCGTCAGGTATCGAAAGAAGGCATTTTTTCTAAAGCCGGTTGTCAAAAGAGGTATTTTGCTAGAGCGGGTTGTTATTTCAATGTTTCTCAGTGTAATGTTTACGTTTTAGAGTATACTTTTCGCCGATTTTTTCTAAAACCGGCTATCATTTGGAGGAAAAAATTCTAGAGCCGGGTGAAAAAAATTTCTTGGAGTGCACACCCCCATACTAATGAAAGTCAAGTAGTCACTCCCCGGGCTTGGCTGTTAATTCTAGTTTTTTGATGAAATGAACCTAAAACAGATCGAATTGATTTGAAGGTATATTTGTTGTGCTTTCCATTAACATAGTATACATTTCAAAAACTTGCAGAAACTGATGACAGAAATTTACAAGTCCATGAATCACCTGAATCCTTCGCTTGTGTGGGAATTTCTTGAAAGGAAACGTCCTGTAACGTACAGTCTAAGAAAACAATACTTATGCAAACTGCCAACAATTAAGACATTGGCCTTTGGACTCGAATCTCTGTCTCTTAGAGGTAGTTTCGTCTGGAACACTCTCGATGACAGTATCAAACAAGAATTAACACTATCGGCTTTTAAAAAGAGGATCAAAGACTGGGCTGGAGATAAATGCACCTGTAAAATATGTCGCTAATTATATGATCTCTTTTTTACTGATTTTGTATATATTATGTTTGTAAGTAGTTGGTTTGAATTAGTATTTTCCTAATACTACTGTAAATACCAACTTTAAATATTGATATTGATATTGATGTTGATATTGATATTGATATTGATATTGATATTGATATTGATATTGATATTGATATTGATTGATTGATTGATTGATTGATTGATTGATTGAGTATAATGTGATACAAACTATTTCTCTAGGCCAACGAAAGGTGGTTACTGCTACAAGGTTGGCTACGTGATGAATGGTGCAATTCAGTTCCCAATGTGGCAAGAAGGAAAGTGCCCTGGTGGACCACCTGAAAAAGGAGTCTGGTTCAGAATGTCCCTTGCTGTCAGAGAATCATCTGCTATCATTCAAATCGATGGAAAACATCTTGTTACTGTGAAGCCTCATTTCCATGTTTTCTCAAGAGGAGGTTAGTATTTTAATCTTATTTTATGTTATCTTTTTATTTGTTTTATTTGTAATATTAGTTTATTTTTAGAATTATTAGGCTAACAGATCCAACGCTGTTAGATTTCCGAAAATGTTTTCAATACAAATTTTATCTGTTTTTCTTCGCTTGTCTTAGCTCAAGCTGCCCGTAGTTGCCAAAGTGTTCTTTTTCTTAAAAAAAAAACAGAAGTATCAAACTTCTATTGTTAAACTTGTTTGCGCTTTTAAGACAATCGCACACGGGTCAACATTTGTGTTCCACATTTGTGGCAAACATTTGAAGGCGACAAATGTTCCCCATATTTGTTGATAATACGGTATATGATACAAAGCATACGCGGCTTGTCTGCACTTTAGCGGATCAGCTTTCGATATCGGCACGTTATGTGTCATTGGGTAAGAGTTAGGGTTAAGTTTTGGAAAAGGGTTTTAGTTAGGGTAAGGTAGGGTTTAGTTAGGGTTAATAGGGTATTTGGTCAAATTCGTTCCTGAGAGATATGATATAAAACTGATCCGCTAAAGCACTACAAACTCATTCAACCTCTTTCGCCACGCATTCATACTGAAGACTCGAACAAGTTCATGCTCGTTCAACATGTTGCCTACAGGTTTGCCAACATTATGGGAATAGTATACAAGCACATATACACACGATTTGTGGAGAAATTTGCATCAGTAGTATCGTTTTCCTGCAAGTTTTCCTTAATTAGCGTATTCATCCTATAAATAGCACTTCATTATGTAGAAATCCGTTTGCTAGCAAGCTGATGACGTCCCATATACAGCCGATGCTTGAAAAAGGCGAACGCAGAAAGCAAGAGTTTTGCTAAAAAATTCACGGTGAAAGCAAGTGGCCAGTGTAGACTAATGGTTAAGTCGCTGGACCAGAAATATGGAGATCGTGGGCTCGATTCCCCGTGCTGGCTGACGTTTTTCTCCGTGAATTTTCTGACAAGATTTAGCACTTCATTATGATGTTTCTTCCCAGGTGTCATTGTTGCTAACGGAGAAAGGAACGTTCTGACATTCCGCAACTTTCAGTCTCGCGTGATCAAGCCGTTTGAATTCAAGTTTTCACGATGTGGCAGCAAAACACATCAGAGCAATGGAAGCTTCATTATGGATGGCATGCTGCCAAGATGGCCGCTCCATGGCTTCTGTGGTGCCATGTCGATCAATGCAGTCAAGACGTATGCAAAGAAATATTCAGTAGAAGCAAGAATACATAACATTGATAGCTGGCATGGATCAGATTGGGGTAACGCAGGGCTCATGTTTAACGCCTTGGATGAAAATAATTATGATTATGTTTACATCAGGTTTGTAACTGTTTTTGTTGTTGTAATTACTATATCGTGTAGGCCTGTAAATTAAGCATCCATTCTTAGTCCGCTATGTGTTCCTCTACACTACAACAACTCACCTACTCACCACGACTATTTAATTATGCTAAATATGCTAAATATTACAGGAACAATAATAATGATATGGTAACGTTTTGCAGAAAATAGTAAATAATGGAATTGTATTTGAACTCGCTGAATGCTTATTCCATTAGACTCTGATCACAGCATCAACATTTTGATGAAAATTGAAAAGTGTAACCTGAATTTATATCCAATTACTTTGAAACATTAATTTGACGAAATCTAAGTAATTTCGTTGCTTCGATTCTGAAATGTGAGTTTAAACAGTGAATACAATTTGTAATTCGCTATTAACGGCTTTTTTCGTAGGAAAAGCTCACCAATTTGCAAAGCAAACAAATGGCTCCATTAACTATTACATTCTTCAAAGCAAAATATAATTGTCACATTAATCAATCAGCCAGGGTTCTAGACTATTGCTATTTAATTCACCTTCTCTTCTTTTAGAATGCACAACAAAGAGAAATGTTTCCAATTCGGATCACTTGTTGCTGGAGTCATAAGAGAGCGATCAGACAATTCCGGACCATGTAAGGGATTGAGGCCTAAGCAAGGACATTGGTTTAGCATTCGTGTTCAAGTTACTTCCAAAAACGCAGCTACTGTTTACTTGGAGAATGTCGACCTTGGCAAATACGCTGCTTCAAACCCATGGTACACACGCGGAGGAGTGGTTGTGCAGAATGGTTCCAAAAATGTAATTATGTTCAGAGAATTTTCTCAGATTGCCAAAAAGTGAAGTAGCTAATATTGTGAGTTCATTGTATGGGTAGGCGGTTTAGAGAATAAATAGTCCATTGTTTACTGCTCATGGTAGGCTGGTTTTGAGTTTATAACTGTAAATTGCTTCAAAAATCAATGGGTGGTATGAGATCTTGCATAAAGCATGTTATATTGGTTGTTTAGAATTGAAATTCTAGGATAAACCAGCTAATATACTGAAGGAAAGCTCACGAAACCCATGCAAATGTGTTGAAGGTCTGTTCTATAAGTAATATGTTTTGTATTGGGGCAGAAATTTGCAGGTAAGATTTAAACCTGAACCAGCTGGAAAAGTAAAACAAAGTTATGGTTTCGACAAATTGTTAGTTGACCAATCACAGTGACTACCACTTTGTCCCATTTTCGATGTGTTGGTCAACTCTAAAACTATGTCTTGAACCGCCTAAAAGAGTATCTTGACTCAGGCATTAAGGATGTAGTCAAAATGGCCAGTAACTTAAAAATGTCCAAATAAGAAGTGAGTCTATGTATCATTAGTCGGAATATTATTATGCTATACATTGTAATACGCAGTCTAACAACTGCAGCAAAGCTAGCATTCATCAGTATAGAGTAGTTATTTTGAAACTGAACATGTTTAGTGCCCTGAAAAATAAAGTGTTTTCTTTAAAGTCATGTATTGTTTCAGTTATGAAACTTTGCGCGTGTATATCAATATGGTAAATACCCCCGTAAAGAGCTTATCAAGAGCTGCATGCTTTAGTCTGTCAAGAACTATTTGTTTGGTTTTATGTTTCGTTACATTTTCTTGCGTTGCATGTTTAAAACAACTTGGAATTCTTTCAATCAAAGAAAACATATGTGGCCTTTTCACAATGTCCTAAAACAACGTCTGGTAAATACCTTAAAGACCCTGTGTTCCCCAAGATCCTTTGCGGTCTCACAATGAATTTCATACTGTGTGAAAGTGATTTTGGCCTAGCAATCATGTGGCTGTATTGTCTTTTCAATACCATCGCCTTTTGAACTCAAACAACAGAAACTGCTGAAAATATTTGAAAGATTAGGAAAGCTTTGTTCCTTGGACCTATTTATGTGCTAAAAATACGCTGTTTACGAAAATTATATCTTTACGGTTTGCGCATGTGCAAAGAATCAGGGGAGCACTGGGGCTTTAACATGGCACAAATAGGCACAAAAATTTGTTGTATTCTTTTTTTTCATTTTATTGCCCAATGAAGTTACAGGAAAAATTTTCCGTCAAGGCTGACAGCAGATACCTCTTTTTCTTGTCACCTGTAGAATATTGAATGGCAGCTTTTGTAGCATAGATTCCTCCATTTTTTTTTGCAAAAATGTGACTTCTCTCTGGCTGCAATCAAGTAGAGAAACCCGACAAAATTTGATTGCACCCTAGGACCTTATTTTCTTCTTGGTTTACTTCTTCTTGGTTCAATTCATTCTTGTTAAAATCTAGGCAGTGTGACAACATCTAGGTATATCTAAACATTGCTGCTGTTCTATTTGGGAGTTTAATTGTTTAACTTCATTGCATGTTTTCTGTGACTGCATCATTTTTCATACTAAAGAAAAGTGAAGACTAGCGATAGACCATTTCGCAATTTGGATAAAAGGACTGAGGAGAGCGCGGCAAATTCTGCCAGCCTTGGCAACAAGTAGGAAATCTGGGGAATCCTCTCCTCTGCAGTGACAATTTTCCGGCTTGCGGCTCGGTCAACATATGAGGTTTGAGGTAAACATATGATGTGATGTTGTATTATTAATATTCTGTAGGTAGTGGTTTATATCAAATTTTGTAAATAATGAAAAATTAATATCTAGCCTAATTCTCGCTGAGAACAACCATTTATTTGGCAAAAAGAACAGGCGATGCCTGTTTTCAGTAGATCGCAGATGGTTCCGGTTTTTTTGCGAAAATTTTGTTCTGTGCCACATTTTGCTATACTATAATTCTGCGACACTCTGCGACCCTCTGTGACAGATGTCGCAGAGTGTTGCAGAGGTAGAAAATGTTATATGAAAAGGTGCTGTCTGAGACTAAACCCTGTCACACTCTGCGACTCTTTGCAATACTTTGTAATTTAATGGAAACCAGGCTTAAGAACGGTGCATTCATGATTTTCTTCATTGCTCTCAAAAATTAACATCACGTCCCAATTACCAAACTGTAAAACAATTGATGTAACTTCAGTGACAAGACATGCATTCGACTGCAATCGATATTGGAACGAAACTCTCGGTTTATACGCGGTTTAAAGATTTAAAATTTTGATATCTGAAAGCTTTGACTTTTAAATGATTGTTTTTCTCAGTTCATTTGAACTCAGTAGACTCTTGAAATGTACCTGGTAAGTCAGAAACAAGTTTCAACGTTTGCCAATATGCACCTAACATGCAAAATCGCCCATAAATTTGGAAGATAAAGCCAATTTTAGTAGAATAAAGTTTCATATCAAAGTTAGCCCTTCCACTAGTTAATTCAATCAGCTACACTTCGTTGAAATTCAGTTTCCTTGACAGTTGCAAGAACATGATACTTTCCTTTGAATTCCTTTCAACGAGAAAGACAGCTGTTATTTTATGAAAGGTTTCTGGGAAATTTTACATGTTTCTGAGACGACGATTTGAAGAAAATCGTTTATTGCAAGGACAGGGTATGTGTATTAAATCTGCCGGGTGAGTCAGAAAATTTGTTAGACGTTTGAAAGCCTGTAGCTCTCACTTCATTCATCAGATCCCTATTACCTGATAATACCTGTGTATTCAACAAATCAACTTAGGTAAGGAAATATATTTTGTCAAAATCGGTCTTATCGTTCTCATATTACAAGCGATATTATTAGAAGTCTAAAATCCTTGATCAAATTTGCTAGCAATTTTGCCTCACAGCTATCATAATGACATTCTATCGGTCTATCTAATCCCTGAAACGTTTACTAGGTATAGAAAAAGGCTGCTGGATAATCGTATAAACTTGGGACTGTCCTTCAGCCCTTTTTCATCAATTTTCTATTGTCACGAGGCTTGATTGCTAGCAAATTTGATCAAGGCTTTTAGGTCTGCTCTGAAGGGTTTTGAGATGAAGCATTTTTATATAATCGCTTGTAATTTGGGAACGATATGACCGATGTCGACAAATTAAATTTCTTATCTATGTTGATATGTTAACAACACAGGTATTATCAGTTTATAGGAATCTGACAAATCGTTTGAGAGCTACAGTCTTTCAAATGTCTAAACATTTTGCTGACTCACCCGGTATTATCAGCTACACGTACAAATTTAACAAACACAGTCAAATCACAGGTTTTCATTAGGTTTTCATTTATTGCTGATTGAACACACGGAACTCTTTTTGACTCACCCTGTAGTCGTACCTGCATTACGGCAAACATAAAAGCTTCTTACTCATACGGTAGGCTATTCTTTTTTCAGCAGCTGCTAGACCTGTCTGTTAGTTAAGTATAACAGTGTATTTATTTACGTACAGTTAATTAGATTTTGTATGTTACTTGATATTTTTAAAATTTTTACGTCTTGAATTTTATTGCTACAATTTCATGGGATATTAATTTAAATATTTCTAAATTGTGTAGTTATTTCTGCACAATCTAATCTCGGTCAGTACCTGGTCTTTTTAAATTTCCCTTTATGAGGTATTTCTAAAGCTGAATTCACACTTCATTCGCCTTTTTTGTTCGATGCTTTTTTTTTAATTAATCCAAGTTTGTCGCATTGTCATGCTTCATTTTTATCTGGAATGCGTCAAGTGCGATGCTTCTAGTGAGGCCCTGTTAGGGAGGGTAACAGTATTTCATATTTCATTCTGAAATTTTGCCATTATTTCCAATTTCAAAATTCATTTCAAATATTTCATAAAAATCAACTGATTCATTTTCGGTCGAAATTTACGATTTTTTATTTCATATCTGAAAATCATCATAATTTCGTATTTCAAAACAAAAAAGTTTAATATTTATATTTTTTCTCTGAAAAACTGAATTATTTCATATTTCAAATACCCATTTTATGGCTTCTCGGCCTCTCTAGTGTGAATTCAGCTTAAATGCTTTGATTTTCCGAGATGTACGCACATTAGTCACTAAACAAAGGCCGAAATTTTAACGATAGCTTCGGTTAGCTCTGGTTGCTTTTGCCGGAATAAAGTATTTTGCGAGAGCAGACAAGCAATAGACCTTTTTACTTGCCAGAAAAGAGGCTTGGATCGAGAGTCCAAATCTGGTAAATTTTGTGAAGGAAAACAAAAGCATGACCCCCGTTCTCAGTAGAAACACTGCTAGCTGTGGCATGAAGTTGCTTCGGATCTC
The DNA here is from genome assembly GCA_004194415.1 of Aurelia aurita. Lineage (NCBI taxonomy): Eukaryota > Metazoa > Cnidaria > Scyphozoa > Semaeostomeae > Ulmaridae > Aurelia > Aurelia aurita. The sequence goes on along the minus strand of REGM01000253.1, from coordinate 363,064 downwards.
AAAACGCTTTTGAGGGAGTTAATCATAGATAACTTGGCTCAAATTGAGTTACGAATGTTACAGTTTATACACAGGCAAGTTTGATTCGCCTTCTGGCCTTTTTCTCGTTGTTTTCGTTCATTGTTAGCTGATTTTGTTATGCAACAGTCTAGGTCCATATTTAATCAAAGCACAGCGATCTCCCAGCAAATCTTTTCCACCGTTCAAGTATTTTGAGGCCTTCGCCTGATATGTTGTGCCCAAATTCTTTTGATAGGTGTATGCAGGTGTATGTGTTTCCTCCTCTACGTTTTGTAATTTTATCAATAATAATATCAAAATAAAGTTTCTTTTCATTTGAATACGACGGTTGAAAATAGCAAACTTCGAATCGCTAACTCGCAAAATGAAACCCTTGCATGCTCGCAATTGTGTTCTGCAACTGTTACACAGCAAAATCAGCTAACAATGAACAAAAACAACGAGAAAAAAGGCCAGAAGGCAAATAAAACTTGCCTGTGTACAAACTGAAACATTCGTAACTCAATTTGAGTAAAGTTATCGTTGATTTATTCTCTGAAAAGTGTTTTGAGATCCGAAGCAAATTCATGCCACAGCTAGCAGTGTTTCTACTGAGAACGGGTGTCATGCTTTTGTTTTCCTTCACAAAATTTACCAGATATGGACGCTCGATCCAAACCTCTTTTCTGGCAAGTAAAAAGGTCTATTTCAACGGTTGACCAGTCATGTCGCAGCGGTGCAATCCTCTGACTCTGCAGCCAGAACAGTCAGGCGGACAGGGTTCGATCCCAGTACGAGCCCCACCACTTGAGCGTCATGACAAGGAGTCGCGGACTCGATTAGGTCTTCTCTACTTCTGCGATCCTAGCGCTTGGCGCTAAAAACCGCAACTTCACCTTCACCTTCACCATGTCGCAAATGTAAATCAACCAAGCCACATAACATAACAGACGCCGACGCCTGGGTGGCCAACTGATACAGGCCGCGTGAAAAAATGGGCTGTTTACAGATGATGCATTTATTTATCGACAATAAGAAAGGGAATCTAGAAATATGTCCGTTGCATTTTTTTATCCTGCAGAGAGGCTGAGCAAAGGGTAGTCACGCGTGAAGGGGCGGTACACCAGTACTAGATGAGAGAAAAAAATTAAACTGTTTCTTTTAAAAAGTTGAAAGAATCTAATGAGTAGCTAGCAATCTACAGGCTTGCAAACATTTTAACTTGGTTTACTCATCATGTACACTGGATAGAGCTGTCATCCCCTACTCATAAAGCAAATTTGCAGCCTAAAATGATGAGAAAGTGCGGTAAGAATGAACATGATGGGATTATTATTATTATTATTTTTATTACAAAAGAGAAAAATTGATAAAATATTTACAGGTCATCAAAAGTATACAGTAAAAAAGCAGATCTCTAAACTATTTATCATAAAAAGCCTAAATTCGGTATAAAAATGCTGCATAATCTACATGGACAATTTTCTCCGTACCAATTTTTTATCTTTGTTTTAAACTGACAAAGGGATTCTGAATTCCGTATTGTTGGTGGTAACATTTGCCACAGCTGGAATGGATGGCTCTTTTCCCCAAAGCAGGAATGGCTCTTTTCCCCAAAGAAAAACCAAGTTTCCAATAAAAACTAAAACAGCTCTAGCTTGTGGGAGACTATTTCTAATTAGATGTAAATACTCAGCATGGCTGACCATAGTCTGTCTCGAAATTCTTTTTAGATAACTTCTTTAAATATATTGCAGTTTAAAGAAACAACAAACAGACCGTTGTGTAGAGCTGGCTTTTGGCTATCTACCCTTACGTAATACAACAATGGTATTAACAAGGTGTTGAAGGAAAGAGACGTTACATCACTTCTGCAATGTAAAACTTGTGCGACAAGACTTTTGAGACAAACTATAGCCTTAATTAAATAACAACCATTTTTAATAATGACTACAAAATCCAACTATTACTACAAAACACAATCAAAAATACTAACTACAAAATCCAAAAAATTCTAAGGATACATTTTACAAAGTCTTGAACATCACGGCTAATGTCGAACAATTTTTTTAAACACCCTGTATGGGGGCATTCATAGAGTACGTACGCAAGGTTTTCCAATTTCCATACTTCCCCCTGTATGCTTCATGAAATGGTGAATTAGGCAATTTTACTGAATGAATCAAAAATATGTATAGACTGCTCAAAGATTGTATATACACTCAAAGAAATAAAGGTGCTGAGAAAAACCCTAGAAGGTTTTTCAGGATCGTACATATACGTTACCCCTGGAGGTGCTCGAAAAAACCTTTTGATAAAGGTTTTCTAAAAAACCCTCTTGAAAGGTTTTTTTAAAAACCTCTTTGAAGGGTTTTCTAAACAACCCTTTTCAAAGGGTTTTTCATAAAACCCCTTNTAATTAAATAACAACCAAATGTAATAATGACGACAAAATCCAACGATTACCACAAAACACAATCAAAAATACTAACTACAAAATCCAAAAAATTCTAAGGATACATTTTACAAAGTCTTGAACATCACGGCTAATGTCGAACAATTTTTTTAAACACCCTGTATGGGGGCATTCATAGAGTACGTACGCAAGGTTTTCCAATTTCCATACTTCCCCCTGTATGCTTCATGAAATGGTGAATTAGGCAATTTTACTGAATGAATCAAAAATATGTATAGACTGCTCAAAGATTGTATATATACTGTGGGGTTGGATTGCTAACAAATTTGATCAACGATTTTAGGCCTGTTCTGAAGGATTTTGAGATGAAGCATTTTCATAAAATCTATTATAATTTGAGAACCATACGACCAATTTTCACAAACAAAATTGTCTTACCTCCGTTGATATGCTCGCTACACAGGTGCTATCAGTTTTTAGGAATTTGAAAAATAGTTTGCGAGCTGCAAGCTTTCAAACGCTTATAAATTTTTGACTCGCTTTGCAATAGAACGTACGCTTTTGGCTTGATACTCTTTCTCCCCATCAATGCGTACGTACTTTACGGATGCCCCCAATGCTGTTGTTTAAAATTTACTTGATGAAATGGTGCAAAGCAAACAGGTATTTATGCAAACGAAGGGAACTTTTAGTTCTTTACAGTATTAAAAACTAGGCGATTGAGTTTTATCGGCAGTAATGCTACGAAACAGGATGGAACACTATACAAATATTTCCTTTGTGTCTTGGAGTTGTTGCCTTAGAGAGTCTGTGCGCCACTGGGCGCGTATAAAAGAATATCGACGATTCACATGGCATGCTTCCATTACAATCTCAATATTTTGTTTGCAAATAAGAGCATTTTTTTAACGAAAACAACAATTGCTTTGATTGACACGCTAGTACTAAGCGACTAGCGATTACATAAAAGGTGTTTCTACTGCTGATAAGCCAACTCGCAAAAGTAACATAAAGCAAACGGCAAAAAAAGCCTTAAAAATAGCTGGCTAACGCACTCGATCTGAATGCAAAAAAATGCTATTAAGATAAACGATGTGGGTATATCGAATGTAGAAGGCCAAATCTAAAAATCTGCCACCTGAATTACATTTATCTAACCACGAAGCTGGCCTAGGCAACACAGTTTTAGTAAACTTTTTATAATGCAAAAACTTAGTGCACAGTTCATGAAATATATAAAAAAATCAGGCATTATATCTACCCTTTTCATCAACTTTTTTCATCAACTTTTTCATTGATGAAAGCTTAGGCCACTTTGAATAAGTGTGCCCAAATTTCATAGTAATGTTATGAGTTCCTGAGATGACTGAAGAGACATCAACAAATCAAAGAACGCGTGGAAACAAGGAACTCAAGGTGATAAGTCTACACTTGTTTAGATCTTTAGATCTACCCATTCCGATATTCACTCGTGTATTCTCTCGATATCCCTTTTCGCGTGCGCAACGAGTGAGTTGAGCCTGGTTTCCATACGATCGTTCCTGTCGTTCCCGTCGCTGGTAAATTTTTCAGCGACACGAACGACGCGAACGACAGGAGCGATCGAATGGTTTCCATATGATCGCTGCTGTCGTTCCCGTCGCTGGTAAATTTACCAGTGACACGAACGACGCGAACGACAGGAGCGATCGAATGGTTTCGAATGTTGCTGGGATAGCTGACTTTTTGAACAGTGGTTTTGAACAGTGGCAGTCGCTCGCGTCGCTGAGATAGAAATGTGATAGTTTCCATCAAATCGTTCATGTCGCTACGGTCGCTGGTACGTTTTTTCAGCAACGGGAACGACACGAACGATCATATGGGAACCAGGCTTTAGCCATCTAGGTTTGGAACTTGCTGTACTGCTTGCTTTACATAAATTTTCGACTTGAATAATCGGCCGTAGAAAGCCCTACAAATCGCTAATCGCAGTGTCCTGGAGTAACAATCAAGATTAATTGCCATTGTTGCAAAATCTGACCCTGTTTGTCTTGCAATTTCATCGAAACCTAGGGAAAGTAAGAAACTCCCTGAACATTACAATGTTTCTATATCCATGTGGTACGAGAATTCCGCCATAAGGGTGCCAAATGCTCGAGGAAGCGAACTTGCCTGTTGCAATTTCATCCACATAAATCGTAGCCTTGCTATCATGTGAGACATGAACTCGCAAACTAAACCACTCTCCTTGCTTTGGGATTTTGCCAACGCATGGACCTGAGTTCTGTTTCTTCTCTTTTATTTCACCTCCAACTACAGAACCGAACTGAAAGCAGTTCTCTTTGTTGTGAATACTAGAAAGGAATAAATTTACCATATAAGGTTCCACGTAGAAGACCTTTGAATGATAAAACTGAGTCAAAACTAAAACAAACTTTCTCATTAATAAGAAGAACTGAGATCAAGTAAACGTCTTGGTATGCCCTTGGTACTAGAACCTTAAGGGTAGGTTGAAAAGAGCTAGAAAAATCCACAGTCTATGTTCATAATTTTCTCTCAAGCATTTGCAGTGCTAGAGAAAAGCAGCAAACATCAAAATTATCACCCCAAAAATCTACGGTGGTTCTAAGAAATAGATGAATGAATGATCTCTAAAGTTTGCAAGACTCGTCACATTATTGTTGAACAAGCGTCTAGCGAAAGTTCTCAGGGTCTGAGTTTTGATTTCAGAAAGAAGATCTTGCTTTGTTACGTCAAGAAAACATTTTGTGTTGAACTTTTAGAGATAAATTTTATGTTATGTGGAAGGCGATCTCAAATGGGCATAATTACAGTGTTTCTGAGATCGAAGCTGAGAATTTTCAAACTCAGAAGGTACCAATTCAGAAAGGTGTCATTTGAGAGCTTACTTTGATGACCATTGATCTTTACTTGTCATCATGGTCTCTTGGTAAGGTTAGACATATTATATCTGTTGGTTTGTAGATATTCAATAAATTCAAGAATATAAGCTTTGTAACAAACCTGATGTATACATATTCGTAGTTGTTTTCATCCACAACATTAAACATAAGTCCTGCATTACGTGAATCAACTACAACCATGCTTTCCATAATTTTAAATTTGACTAGAACGGAATACTCCATAAATAAGACATCTGAAGTATAATGAGGCAATGCAGTACAGAACCCATCTCCGGGCCAATGTTCTAACATTCCGTCCATTGTGTAATGGCCATTGTTTTTGTGAGTTTTCTTTCCACAGTTCGAGAATTTGAAGTCCAAAGGCTTGATAACTTCTAATTTAAAGTTTCTGAAAGTAAGTTCATTGTCTCCTCCGTTTGAAACGATAACACCTAGCAGAGGAAGTTTTGAAATTTGATGAAAATTCCAATACTTTAGTTACAATGCATTATTTTAATTTGCTGAGAATATACATTGAGCTTGTATGCTCAAAAAGAGTTGTTAGGAGAAGACACGAGCATTTATGAAAAGAAGAAGGATATATCTAATCATCTGCTTCGGTAATTTTATCCATCTAATTCAAAAAGTGAACAATAATTGTTTCAATTACAGACAGAAATGCCTAATGTCCTAAATCTGAAAAAGATACGTTCGAGCCAGATGTTTAAATTTACCCTTCTGCTTTCGATGTATACTTATATCTTCTTTAAAGGGGCCTTTGCAACCGGTATGTTTTGCGAATGCATCCGTTTGTGGTCTCTTTGTTGTTGTCGTCTTTCTTTCATGGTCAACGAAAATTGCCGCCAACAAAGAGCTGGCACGTGCACAAGGTATGCTGGTTGCAAAGGCCGCTGTAATAGCAGCCAATTTTTGCCTGCATAATGAGTGAGTTAGCCATCCAGGTCTTGGGCATCTTTTGAATCTTGCTTTATTTATATCCTCGGCTTGACTAATCGGCCATACTATGTTCCTATTGCGATCTTTAATCACTCTGTACTGGCGTGTAAATCAAAGCAAAGGATGCTATTGTTACAAAATCTGCCTTTTCTGAACACGTGCTATATGACACATGGAATGTATTCACTTGTAACTATTGTTTTTTGTGTTCGTTACACACCATCGTTATGGCTTAATACAGTGTACTGCGAAGCACTATGCGCAGGCGGTTAAGGGGGCGGCAAGGGGAAGGATTTTGATAGAAAGAAACGATAATAATATTGCTTTAAAACGAACACAAACAAGGTAGGCCTACAATTACTAGTGAGCACATTGCATGTTTCTTATTCCGCGTGTTCTGACGAGTCCCAGTTGTGGCAAAGTGTCTATTACAGTTCAATTCATTCAAAGAAAGTGAAAAAAAAGGCCTTAGATAGTAAGTCTAATTCAAAATTACGTTCTCACCAACCTCCTTTTGAAACACCATGGTAATGAGATTCATACGTCAAGAGATGTATCCCATTCAGCTTGACTACAGCCATAGATTCAAAAATAGCAACGGAAATTTTGAACCATTTTCCTCTCTTTGGAGGTCGACCAGGACATTTGCCTTCTTGCTGAATGGGGAACTGGACTACTCCATTCATCACAAAACCCATTCGATAGCAATAGCCATGGGTGTGAGGCCTAGAAAAAGAACAATGCACGTATTTATTCCCACTATGTAATACACTTACTTATACGTCAAATTTGCGTTACTTGCGAAAAGAGTAAGTAAAAAAGGATATATTCCAAATCTTAAAAATAGGGACTGTAAATGGCTACTAATCCCATCATTGAATCGAATTGCTTGAAAGTAACTTAACTTCTTTCTATGATTCTACCAAGAAAATTTTTGATATCTTCGTTATTTTTATACTTACGGCGTTTTTCTTTTTTCTAAAAGAATTCAATAAAGTTTTATAGAATTAAAATCATCATATCTTCCAAGTTAGTTGATCAAAAATGGTAGAATCTTGAAGAAAACCATAGTTTATAAGGGTCTACCAGGGCCTCTGTTAACATACTAGCTGGTTGAGCAATTGCCCCCCTAGTCCCTTCTTTAGGTCTATTGTTTTACCTTTTCAAACAATAGGCCTATTGTCCCTTTAAATGAAGGAAACAATTGATTGCCCCCGAGTCCTGGTCCCTTAGAAGGGGTCCTTGGGGCCTACAATATGGCGGCAAGCACAAACCTATCATTCTTATTTTTTTTTATTTTTTTTTTTTCTATATTGCTACCTAGCATCCGAAGGTAGTTTTTAGGACACTGACAAGCTAAGCTTATCGAGCAATGTCCTGGTCCTTCCTCTCGATGTGACCACACCTCGCGATTCCTTTAGCCTGGAATTACAGAGAGTTGGTGACTCTCCTCACTCTACGTAGCAGGTTCGACAGGGCGGGGACTCGAACCACCAACCCTCAGGTTGGTAGTCAAGCGCGCTACCGTTGAGCCATCCCCGCTATAAACTTATGGTTTGCGATGTAGAAATTTGATGACGTCACAACCATAAAAAGTTTAAATATTAAAATCGCTGCCATTTTGAAAACAATCAAGATATAAGAAAAGTTCACGGCAGAATTACAGCAAAGCGCCTAACGTTACCTTCAAGGCATTCAATTCACAAAAAGATTTGATAGCCATTGACACCACCTTTTTAAAGATTTTTGGAACCTCGATAAAATTGTTGAAATGATATGCTAAAGTAACGAAAAGTTTCTTAATATTGAAAAAGTTACCGAGAATTCTAAAAGTTACCAAAATGATTAAAAGTTGCCAAAAGATGCCGATCAACTTGTAGACAGGGCTATGGCGCACTTGTGTAATCCTCTGACATTGCAGCCAGAAGACGTACTGGACTAGAACCCAAAACAAATATAGTATAAATAATTGTACTTTGAACAGAGTTAAATTTTGTACGACGTTTTGGGCATAAACCTATTATCAAGTCAACTAGTGATAGTGGACTAGAACCCCACTATCACGACATCCTAGTAAGGGGGCACTTGACCAGATTTTTGTGAGGTACTTAACGCCTAAGCTTCAAAAACATACCATTTCCATATGCTACAATTTTCTAAAATGTGTGCCTGACATTATATCAAGTTGTCGAAAATTTCCTATTTAGTGTTCTTTATATTAAGATCACAAAATCGATACCGTTTATACCAAAATCGTGAAAATCGATACCGTTCCTTATACCAAAATCTTGAGAGAATGAAATATACCTTTCGAATTGCATAGATCCTCAGAACTCAAAATAAGGATAGAGCCCCCTCCGGGATTCAGTGTTCCCGGCGATTGGCACTAAAAACCAGCGATCACCTATGACAACTACCGGGTGTCCCAATAAAAAGTACTCCCGTTTAAAAAATCACTAAAAATCGCTTATCTAACCTATCGTAAAATTTTCTTTTGATCTCTTATGTTAATTATCCAAATATATGTAAAGATAATGAAACGTTTGTTTTCAATACTTAAAGGGTATAAAATGACTGGCTGAAAAACCTTATTCTGAGCTATACTCTTTAAGCAACATCGTAAATCTTGTTTAGGAGCTATTATTTTGAAATTTTTCATTGTCTTACAAGTCTACAATGATAGTTTGCTTTCTCTCTGACATTTATGACCAAACTAGAAGCTTAATGTAGAAAACGAAATTAATCTGGTAATCATCAATGCTTTTTACAGTATGCTTTAAAACCAGGCATCCCTGAAAAGAGCTATTTTTCTAATTTTAAAACCAATCACAAGATCAGCTATACCTGGGAAAATAATTTGATCTTTGATCTACTTGCCTAAAACAGCAATTTAAAGATCGGCCATGTAATCAAATTTTGGTGATTTTTCAAACAGGAGTACTTTTTTAGGACACCAGGTATGATACAGCGGGATACAGCTGATAAAACGCTTAAAAAAGAAACAAAATCCTAACTTGACCAGGAATGTAGTGGAATTCATCAGTAAAACGGGATTAAAATTTATATTAGAGTGTATAATTTTTATCTAATAGAGGGCAAGAGACAAAAACTGGTTCTTTCCACAGAACATTCAAAGTAAGAAATTAAAATCATCGTTATACAAAACCAAGATACAAACATTTAGGCCGAAAAATCCTGTGTAAAATGCTTCTCTAATCTTAGTTTTTCTTTTGTGGTGAAATTCTTGACCTCCCATCTCTATACAGGGTGGCACAAAAAGATGAAGCTTTTGAGAAATGAGTGTGAAGTCGATCTTGAAAATTTCTTTTGATGAATTTGTATCAAGGTTTAAATGAAATTATAAGCGTGTTTGATTGGTAATTCCAAACCAACCAAATTCTGAAAACAGTAGACTTCGCAGAGACGGAAATATATTTCCCAATCAAACACAAAAATCTTGAAACGGTAGATTTCGAATTCACCACCAGGGTTTGCTAATGAAAACGAGAATCTCTCCAAAGTCTGCCAAACCTTCTGCCCTTTGGCGCAGAAGGTTCAGACCGCCTTCCAAACCTAACAAACCTACCGTTTTGAGAATTTTGGAGTCAATCAAACACACATTCCGAGTCTACCAAGTCTACCGTTTTCAGAATTGGTACCAATCAAACACACCCTTAGAGAGATTGGAAAGTCTACAGTAATTTTGCGCTTGTTAGAATTTCTGCTTTGAGAGCAACCAGATTTTAGTGAATACACTGAGACTGCAAGAGTTTTTTTATAAAATGAACTTTTTGACCTGTCCAACCATTTAGTTTGCATGCTTATGTCTCTCATAAAGCTCTGTTGTTATTTAGGACTGAAAATTTCACATGAAATCGCAATTGTAGCTTTCTGGTGGAAAATACAAGATTTTGTACAATAGCTCAAAGTACTGGTTTCAAGCTACGATTGTATGGTCTCTTTCCCTAGCGACAACATCAATTCAAAGAGCACAGAGAGACAAGGGACTCATACTCAGGTAATCAGTAATGACCAAAAAATCAATTTGATCTTTGACACAAAAGCATAAAAATAACTCATTTGTTTGTTACGAAACTGACGGGACAAATTGATTGGTCATCGAGCATCTATTAGCTTGATAACTATACTTTGTAGGGATTTATACCTAGAAAAATTTGCTTTTCCAAAAGTTTTGGGGTGACAAAGTATCAGACAAGCAGAAGTTTAGGCCAAACAAAATTTTCATACAAGCAACATCCTGCCGAATCTATTAGCTGAATAAATAATAAACAATAAATAATAAATAATCTATTGGCTGAATTAATATTCAGTCAAAAAGTTATAAGAATTGTGACAACTGTCTGTGCCTTACCTTACATAGACAAAATCAAAATTTGATGTATCTTTGGCATTGAATGCAAGTCCAACAAAAGTCTTTTGATTTCGTACAAAATTCCTGACATTGATAAATAACTCCGCAGACACCATATAATTCGATTCAGAAACAGCTTTCTTGCTAATAGCTCGGCAGAAGCCATCCACAGACCACTTTCCATGTTTTGCGTCTAATAGGCAATAATTTGAAGCCATTCTTGAGTGTGGTGTGCAGCCTTCGAGTTCAAATTTGTTTGGAGCCGTTGGCGATAGCTTGAAATCTTTAAATGATGCTGAATTGTCGGTGCCACTTGAAACCACAACCCCACCAACTGCTCTGAAATTCAATACAAAGATGTACAGTAAAAACCATCCTACAAAAACATAGGCTTTTTCAAATCAGCCTGGTTAGGTTCCTACATATGTGAGAGTATTTGTAAAATCAGGGTATATGTTTATGACACTTGGTGCAGGTTCTTAAATATAGAGAACTTGATATCAAATGTAAATGCTACTCAACATCTTAATAACTAATGTACAGAGATCTGGATTACCAAAGATCTGGAATCAGACTCATTATTTAAACCTGTGAGACGATTGAAATTTGTGCAATATCCCAAAATAGTGCCAATTTATGACTATCACTCTTTTGCTAAACTTCATGACCGATTTTGTTTTGACTTTTTGTCTGTAAACCAAAATCTTTTGATACTAACCTGGACAGAATATCAGGGTGAAAAAGATATTATATTTAGTGTTAGAAATCCAAAATTTCAGGCTGTAGCTCCTCAATAAATGAAGGCTCTTATATGCGAGCTTTTACTTTTCTGTATTTGTGAGTAAAAACAGGTAAATTTTTAGTGGGTTATGGAATCAAAAGTATGAAGCCGAAATCTAAACTAAAACATAGATGCATGGGTCAAAAGCCAGCTTACTGCATAGACGTGGATATAAGGGCATCTGGTATACAAGGACATGCCCTTGATAAATTGAATTCACACTTGAAGCGTCGTTCTTGACGCATTCCAAATAACAATGAAGCCCGGCAATGCGACAAAATTGAATTAAATCAACTCTGCTGCACGTGACGCATCGCACACCGAAAGTAACATTAAGTGTGAGTTCAGCTTTATACCTGAATATGAGGCTGGCTTTCCACCAGCCCGGGCTAAAATAAAAACTGGTTAAAAGTAATCCGTTTTTAAAGTGAGCCAATGGAAACGCCAGTTTTACATTAAATCCGCTGTTATCCGTTGTCTTTCCCATTTGTGGTTTATAGTCGTCTCCCCCTCTTTTTCGTCATTTCCATTTTAATTTGAAGTACCAAATTTAGAACTCGTTATTGTCGTTGCAACTGGGTTAAAATTTCTCCACTTTAGACGTTTCCACTAACCCTCAGGTGGGTTAAAAGATACCCAGTTTAAAGCTGATCCATTCTGAGACCCGTTTCTAAACTTATCCGTTTTTAAAGTGGGGTAATGGGAATGCAATATGCAAATGCATAACTTTAACCCGTTTTTGTTTCAACCCGGGCAAGTGGAAAACCAGCCTAAGAGCAGTGCCCTTATATGTGAGCTCCCTTGAGAAATGTCATAAAAATTCCAGGTTATGCATTAGTGATACTGATTATCATTAGTGATACTGATTATCATTAGTGATACTGATCATCATTGATTCTCGCTAAGATATTCATAAATAAACAGTCCTCCTTGCTAATATAGTAAGGGATAATAAAAGTCTTATATGGGCATGCAATTATATATAAGTCGATTTGAGAGATAGAAAATGCCAATTTCTAATATCTTCAGTTAATAGAGCACCCCCTATATCCGCGTCTATATGGTAAATTTGAAGATATTACCTGGTAAGAACAGTAATATATTATACCAAGAAATAAAGTTATCAAATTCAGCATCAGCAAGCTTTAAAAATTCAATTGATAACAAGGTTACCAAAGTTTTCATTATTAGCATTGGATTCGGCTTCGATGAAAAATGAATGCTAGCTCTATTTGCTTCGGTGATTTTGCAACAGAGCCATAGAGTGCTACGTCATACAAAGCGAATAGCAAAACCCAAAAAAAGGGATCTACGGCCTATTAGTCAATCTGAAAGGGGGATGTACAAAATACAGGGTGTTCCAAAAAACATGTGCCCCGTTTTTGTGGCAGCTGTGGAGGAGCTTTAACCTCAATGCTTCCGCCATTTTCTACACAGTTGAATAGGATAGACTTCAACTTAGAGTTTGAGACCTTGCTTGAGTCAATCTGAAATGTGGTTGCTGATTTATGGCACAGGAAAGGCGAAATAAGTGGTTGCTTCAAAACCAGCACTCCCTTTGTTCTCCAGCAATGTCAAAATCAAATAAATTTTGAAAGAAAGTGTTCTAGCGTTGTATTCAAACATTTTCTACATTTGCAAAAGGTTTAATAGTGTTATCTTATAAATAAACAATGCTACTAACTCTTGACCTACAAGACAAGACTAAGGCAATTTACCTGTTAGGAAAATGTCCCTTCGTAGAAATAATTTGCTCCCCATCCAGCAAGATAGAGACTTGTTCACCTCTAACGTAAACTGTGATATTGTGCCAAGTGGCTGTTTTGAATGGTCCACTTGGACACGAACCTTTCTTTGTGCTAATATAGTAGATGAGTGAATTTTGCACAAAGCCAGTCTCATAACATCCACCAACTGAATCGACTCTAGAAGAAAGAAGCAATATACAATGTAGCTCAGGCGCCGAATCTTCGCAAAACTTGAAAATTAATCGTGTAAAAGTTTATTTCCCTATTCTTTGAAATCAATTGCGTTAAGGGAATTTTAGGTAACTTGCCATAATTCCAAAGAAAGCATTTTTGATATCATTATAGAATTATAGCGTTTTTATGTTTTATTAAAGGATGTAGAGAGGAAGTATCTAAAGCTTTGACAGTAAGAAAATTCTGTAGCTTTTATGGCTTAAGATTTAGCAATTTGATGACGTCACAACTTCAAGACTAACAAGAATATAAAAAACGCTGTAATTCTGAAAATAATGATGATTTCAGAAGTGCTGTTCCCTTAAAGCAATTCATTGAAAGAAGAGGGCGATGATATTTTACACTATTAATTTTTAAAGTTTTACGAAGATTCGACGCCTATGCTAAACAATGTACAGTTCATTTACACCAAAGACATAGATAATGTTTTCGGTGAACTTGCAAGTTCTCAAGCTAAGTTATTGGCCTTAATTGTTGGCCTTAATTAGCTTTTAGCTATTCCATTAGAAAAGTCAACTTTAAATAAAAAATAAATTAATAATAATAAGTTGCCCTCAATTTGAGGAGTTCGCTTCCATTTCGAGCTTGCCCAAGTAGACAAAAATACCCCAGAAGAAAATAATTTAGATTTTAGAGGCATATAGATACGTTTTTATTTGTTTAATAAGGATTTCTACTGCGAGAAGATACACTGCAATCTGAGTGGCTGTTTGCGAAATGGTTGATCATGGTCTGTCCGACACGGATTGATTTCTTGAATTATAGGGAAACAGTCAAGTCCCATATGTATTACAAAAAGCCGAAAAGCGGACTCTGGTCCGGTGAGACCGAACTGCCCAACCGAACTACCCAGTTGATATTTTGGCCTTAATTAACAAAAACAATTCCATGTCGGAAGGACAAAAAATCAAACATTTCGCAAACAGCCTTAAGATCGACCTCAATTTAAGTCTTTGCCGCGTTTTTGCCATTCCTCCAGATCTTTATCATAATCCTTAGCCTCCTTAAAAAAGTACGCACCTAAGTATTAAGAACAGTTTGTGATAACTTTTCTCGAAAATCTTCGTTTTCTTTTCTTCGTTTTATATTTTGGCGAAGAGTGGTAAAAACAAACAAATAGTGAACAACATCTATTGTTCTCGCCATTTTGTTCTCATAGCCAGAACTTCTTTCGTTGCAAATATTATTCTGCTTGTGACAAGCAGAAATATTTGTTTAACTTTAGCAAAAACAATACCCAACAAATTATGCTTTGTGACGTGGCCACATAGGCATAAGAGACAGGGGGCTAGGGGGGCTGCAGCCCCTCTAATCTTGGGAAATTTATCGTATTTCAGGCTCTATTCGGGCTGTTTAACTCATTAAAGTCGTCAGGTTCGGGCAAAATTCATGATAAGCTCCCCCTAAACGTTGGGCACCTCCTACGCACGTGCGTGGCCAAACTGGAAGACATTGCCAGCTAACAAAATCACAAACGCTTAGCAAATACTCCTTACTAGTTTTTAACAGGGCGCAACTATGGTAATGTGTCAAAATAAAAAATTTCTTACAAACACAGCAAGAACTTACTGGAAATTGACAAAATCGTAATTATAAGGATCTTGTGCATTGAACATCAAGCCAACCTTTGATCCTGGGTAGAGATTCTCGTTGAACATTCTTGCAGTTATGACGTAATTCATGCCAGAAATCCTCTGCTTACTGATTGCTCTACAGAACCCACTGTCAGGGAATGTTCCGAAAGGAGCAGAAAGAACGTAAAACTGATCTCTGATCATTTGATGGGATTTACAGTTGTAGAATGAGAAGGAGAATGGCTTTATTGCTGTAACATCTAAGTCCTTTAGGCGTATGACGCTATTTAGTCCAGCTGCGACAATTGCTCCGCCACGGCCAATTGGTGCAAAGTGTGAATTGAATGATACGACAGGCTTGTCATTGATAAACAGCTGAGCCTCATCATAGCGGACAAATACCTGGAAGAAAATCAAAAAAGACCTTTTTTCTAAAACGCAGTATAAGGATATTTACAAGAGAGACTGTACCTGAATAGTCGAAATTCATCCATTGTCAATAACTTACTTTAAAGGTCCACCTAACTGTTATTAGACTTTACCTTGACTTTCAGAATTTAGATGTAATTTTAGAAGGCCGATGTGCTCGCAAGTGGACAATTTAAATTGACCTTTATCAACATTCCTTGATAAAGAAGCAAACGTATAAAGAAGCGATTCAATTAATGTATCTGTTTCAGCAGTATTGACGACACTAGACCTTACTGGGATCGAGTTAGTGCTTTCTTAGTAGAGGAGAGTTCATAAGAGAGCGATTTTGCTTCCCAAGATGGCGATTATGCCTAGGATTTGAACCCTAAGTCACACGCAAGATACCATTACACCATCTACCAAATCAACTGTGATAACTCTCCGAATATACATACTCCTAAAAGCTAAACGGACACATAATATTTTCAGTCATAAATGGTGCATGACACGTCAAAGAATTATCAAGTAAGCATCAAACAAAATATCTTAAAGGCGGAGTTTAATCATGACAGCTTTTTGAAGTGTCGTGCTCAGAAAAGGGGATTTGTTCCTTGAGAATCATTTCTTTCTTGGGATTGCTTTTGCCGGAAGTATTTCTTTGAGTTGAAGACCCATAGTTAACCGTGGTCCTTTGCGGCCTGACAGTCGACTTTCGTATGGTATGACAATCGCTTCTTGCATAGGTTCTGTTTGTCTTAGCGTCTTGGCGCTCATTGGACCATGGTTAACAGTGGGTCTTTAACCAATATCTACCAATATGAATTACGTTTTTCGAACTATTTGTTAAGAAATCCAAGTAACTTGGCCCATTTTAGGCCTAATCAAACATCTTTTGGGTCCAACAGTCTTAAGTCCATTGGGCCACAGATTTGGAATGCTTTATCAAATGAACTTAAATCGGCAGAAAATTTGAAAAGTACCAAGGCTTTAATAAAACAATGGGACGGTCCAGACTGCAAATGTAGTGCCTGTAATTGCCTACCAACTTAGTTATATAATTTAGAATAATATTTATTTTGTTTCATTAGTTCTGTATACTCGATTTTGATTAGTTAACTTGTATATATTTAAACAATGTATATATAGTTAGCTATTTTGTAAACAATCGAATTGAAATAAAATTACACACACTATTAGCAGCAGAGAGGTGAGCTATTAACCTCGAGTCTTGGGAAACCTGATTTTGAAGATAGGAATGACATTACCTGCATTTTGAACCACGTGTGACCATCTGGTGGTCCATCAGGGCAATTTCCATTGATCTCGGTTATTTGCAGCTTACCGTTTTCAATATATCCAGTTTGGTAACAGGAATTCTGTTGATGAAGCCTAAAGGAATAAAGAGACTTTAATTGCAAGTTTTGAATGAAAAATCCCTCTCCTTCCCTTTCTCTTACATTCAGGCTCTCGTACCCAGCCAAGGGAGTGGCTAGGCATCTTTCTATCTGCTTTGATCTTGATGGCAGTCGCCGTGCAGGAGCTTTCTTTTAGAAGGAAGGCGGGAAACCATTATTGGCGGCGTTAGGCCGAGTCCCAAACTTGTGCCGAGCAGACGAAGAATGAAGGAAAAAAGTACACTATGTAGACACTTGGCAACAAGTATGGGCAAAGATGGTATAATGGTAAGAAAACGAAATCCTTTAGCTTAATAAGTTAAGAGTATTAGTGCCCGCGAATCTACCAAAAAGGAGCCTTTAAAGTCAGTAGTATTTTGGGCTAGTTTGCACTTTAGCGGACCAGCTTTCAATGTCAGCAAGTAATGTGTCATGGGGAAAGGGTTAGGGACAGGGTTAGGTTTTGGAAAAGGGGTTTTTAGGGTAAGTTAGGGTTAGTTAGGGTAAGTTAGGGTAAGTTAGGGTAAGTTAGGGTAAGTTAGGGTAAGTTAGGGTGGGTTAGGGTTAGTTAGGGTAAGGTAGGGTTTATTTAGGGTTAGAAGGGTATTTGGTCAAATATGTTCCTGAGAGATATGACATAAAGCTGGTCCGCTAAAGTGCAGTCGTCCTGCATTTTGTAAAAACCGTATCGTATATAGATCGGCCGACGTAGGACCTAGAAAGGCAGATCTTTATTTAGGCCTACTGCACTGCAGTAATTTTGTAACACACAGAAATGCTCTTTTTGGGCACTTCGGGACATTGTCTATTCATAAAAGTGAAGTGGAAGACTTTCCAAAATCAATTCGTGAGTCTTCCCTGAAACAAACAAATAATTTATTTTTGTGCTAGGGGTGGAGAAGATGCAATTAAATTAGGCCATGCTGATATTACACTGAGATAATACCAAAACAATAGGAGAACAATAGTAGACCACTGAATTTTTTTTTGGCTCTGGTACCCAGGGTAATTAATTTAGGGTTGATTTCAAGTGCTTACAGCAGAAGAAATACCTGAACTTTAGTCCACAATTTCCCTGGTTAACCCAAACATTATCTGGTAATTTTTCAAACAATGAAACATTTGTTGGGCCACACATGAGAGACTGTTATCAAAACTCTAGCAGATGAAATCTTGAGTTTTGACCACATATAAGAAACAGGCTTCTGTTTATTGTGTTCTAAATAGTTTCAAAACAAGCAGAGAAAAAATTGATGAAGGCTTATGGTCAGCCTTGATCAATTTGAGGAACAGTGGCAACTGGCAATAAATAAAAAACGTTTATATATATATTTGTGAAGTTCAAAATATAGTTGACTTCCATTTTTTTCAACTGGTTTGCCATTTTGGATTGCTAATATGGATTTAACATTGTTTTCCCCCATGCCTTCTCTTAGAGCATTGTTGGGCTGTAATTTACAATATGCATATTCCTATTTCCATGGTATATATGTTGAATTTGCTTGCCAAAAAACACAGTCATTCTTTTCTTTATTGAGGCAAGCTGAGGCGAGGCACCCCAAATATTTTGTCAACTATTGTTTCAAATATAGGAATGCAATGGACCTTTTTTGATAACGACGCGGTACTCTCAGCAAAAATATTACTTAGATTAGGTGAAATTGATTAAAAGCTGCTAAAAATAATACTTCATTTTGACATATTTACCCCTTCACTACTTAACCCTATCTGGACCGGGCTTTTTTTAGCATCCTCAGGCCGGGGGGGCTAAATTAGCCCCCCCCCCCTCAGAACTCCGAATTGACAAGGGCTGGAAGAAAGAAATTTGGCCATCTTATGTAATTTGATGCGAAAAGTCCGAATTTATAATTTATTTTACTCTAATAGTTGTATATTTGATAACGTCATCATTTTTCTTTGTTTTAGGCAAAAACCGTACTATTACAGATTTGACTGTAAAATCTCACTCGAGAGGAATACTATGCTTATTTTAACTGTAATTGATAGATACAATATCAAAATCTCATAAAAACATAATTTTTTGAAAAAATAATGAATTCTGTAAACCTATATTTATTACCTAAATTCATTATATATATATGACGTCATCAATGACGTCATTTCTTAGAAAAACAATGAAATTAAGTTTTTTTCCACATTCTCTTATTAATTCATGGTTGAACTGAAAATTTCATCCAGTTATCTTACTTCTGTCAGGAGTTATCTTAGTTTTAAGTTATAAAGGGTTTGACCGTAAAACAAACAAGATATTGAAACTACTCTCTCAGAAAATTATTATATTTCCAAAACTACTTGAGATATCTTGAAGAAATTTTGCTAGAAGATGCTAAATAGATAGTTAGGAAAAGTCACAAAAAATGATAAGCCTAGAAAATTGCAAAACAGAATTACCCAGACAAACATGGTAGGGGGGGGGGCTAATTTAGCCCCCCGGTCCAGATGGGGTTCTCTCATCAGGGGCCCCAATCAAGCAAGCCAATTGCTGGATTTTTGCAATATAGATGAAGACCTACCCTAGTAACAGAGGTATTGTTTATCGTCAGCTCTCAGTGGTTAATTTGTTTCTGATGCCCATCTTGATCAGCAGATTGAATGAAGCCATGGGTGTATCACGCCTTCAAGAAGAAGCATACACAATTTCTTGGAGATCAACTAGGAACTTCTGGAGGATTTCCGGGTTTTCCCAACCAAATGATTTTTGTTGAAAACTTATGAGATTTTTTGGGAATAAAATGTCCCTTGAATGAAACTGCTTACCTTAGTATGACAAAATCAAAATTTTCATTGTTCTTTATATTGTATGCAAGTCCAATGTATCCATGATTGACATCTTTCTCTCTCATCACGTTGAACATATGTGCAGTGACAACATAACATTTCTTATGTAACAGTTTGGTTTGAAATACTCGGCAGAAGCCATGCTCCTTCCAAGTGCCAAAAGTTGCATCAACTAGGAAATACTCTTCTTGATCTGAAGTCTTGTTCCCGCAATTCGTAATGTCATAGCCATTGTCATAATATGCTTCTGTGGGGGAAGAAACATATACATTGAAGAAACATACAAGGGCAGATTTTATAATTAGAATAACATCAGTTGCAGCAAATCAAGCAAATGGAGCTGCAAAAATTGCCCTGAAAGCACGTCATGGCATTGTTATTAGAGAAGTCATGGGTGTAGATCAAATGAAGAAGGATAAATCTAAAATTCTGCTAATGGATTTCATCACAGCAAAAGCATCTAAATCAGTATCTAAACCCTGTCAGAAAATTTTGTCATAGAAAAATGTGTTGCAAGAACATTGGAACTGACATTTTGAACAAATCGAAACTTTATCATGGTATTGACTTAAAATTTACAAAACTGACGATATGATATGATATGATATGATATTTAACACAATTCCATTTACATGGTTTTTCGTTGTGCGTTAAAAGAAAAATTTACAAAATTTTATTGGTAAAAACCAAAGCAATAAGTTAATAAATAAATTAATACAATATAAACCTAAATAAGATATGATAAATTTATGTCCATTTAAAATAAAGTGTTATTGTTAAAAGATACTCTAACGTGGCTGTAAACAGCAGATTTATATTTGTAGTAATTTTACTCGTTTCTAATTTTTTTGGGTAATTTGTTGTAGTCACTTGCGCCTTTGTATAGAAACTTTCGCTGTCCGCTGTTTGACATTGCTCGCGGCATAGTCAATGAAAGACTGTTTCTTGTATTGTACGAATGAATTTCATCATTTCTTCCAAAGCAAGCGCTCAAATAGGCTGGAGCAGCTCCATTGACGCATTTGTGCATGAAGTTCAGTCGGTGCTCAAGACGTCTTTCTTTCAATGGTACCCAGTTCCGTCTAACTAAGGCTGGGGATACATGATCATATTTTCTAACCCCAGTGACAATTCGCGCAGCAAAGTTCTGAGATTTTTGCAGTTTTGATAAGACACACTGAGCGGCGTTGCCATAGACTAGATCACAGTAGTCGATTACTGATAATGCAGTGGCTTGAACTACACTAGCAAAAGTCTTTTCACTCATCATGTTCCGTAAATAGCTCAAGGCAATAAGTTTACCATTGGAGCGTTTCCGAACATCTTCAATGTGATAATCCCATTTGAGAGAGCTACCAAATGTAACACCAAGATTTTTTGCCTCAGTAACACAAGGCAAGGTTGCACCTGTTATTTGGATTTCCTTGTGATTATCAGGGATTTTGTTCAGCATTGCTGGCGTGCCAATCAGCATGTACTTGAATTTCGTTGGATTTGCTTTTAATTTATTTTCGGTTAGCCAGCCAATGATGATGTTTGTGTCTTCCTTGATTTGATGTAATACTGCAGGTAAGTCTGATAGTTTACCTGATGTATAGATTTGTGTATCGTCCGCATAACTATGTATGGAGGTTGCAAATGGGGATGGCTGTGAAACATCTATGACAACTGTTGGCATATCATTTAAATATAGGATGAACAAAACTGGCCCAAGAACGGATCCTTGGGGAACACCAAGTTTAATGTTTGCTTCCTCTGAGACTGCTGTGTCAATCTTAACATACTGTTTTCTCCTGCTGAGATAGCTGTTGAACCAGAATATGGTGTGATGGTCAAAACCATATTTAACTAGTTTTGATAACAGAATTCCATGGTCTAAAGTATCAAAAGCTTTACTTAGATCCATCAGGATAAGAGCAGTTACAAGCCCTTTATCCATGTTTTCCAAGAGGTCATCAGTTATTCTTAAAAGGGCTGTTTGGGTAGAGTGATGTTTCCTGAACCCTGAAAAATATTTCTGGAGTATTTCATTTCCCTCAACATACTGTAATAGTTGCTTGCATATTACTTTTCAAGGACTTTTGATAACAAAGGCAGCAGTGAAATTGGTCTGTAATTTTGTATGTCTTCTTTTGAGTCACTTTTATGGATAGGACTGACCATTGCAATCTTCCATGCATCAGGGACACATGCTGTAGCTATTGAAAGATTAACCAGTCTAGCAATTGACCGAGACAGCAAACTACATGCAGCTTTTAAAGACCTGACATCAACATTATCATGTCCATGAGCCTTATTTGGTGGCATGGCTGCTATTATTGTCTCAATTTCATATGAGGTGACTGTTTTGAAAAATAATTTAGTTTTGGTTACTATCAATGAATCAGGAAAAGCAAATGACCTTGTTGTTTTTTCTAACCGCTTCTGAGTATTTTCACCAATTTCAGCAAAGTACTTGTTGAAACTTTTTGCCAATGATGCTTTGTCTGCTGAAGTAGGGAGATTGTTAATGTTCTTTTTCTTTGGTAGGAGTCGCCGGATTGTTTTCCATAGTTGTTTTGGATCATTTTTATGTTCTATTAGTTGGTCTTGAAAGAATTTCTCTTTAACTTTCGGAACAAGTTGTTTCACCTCCTTTTCTCAATCTTATATCTTTCCCAGGTGTCATCATCTTTTGTAGCAATGGCTGTTCTATGCAGGTTATTTCTGTAATTTATGGCCTGCTGTATTGTGTCATTAAACCAAGGCTTTGGTCGTCTTTTGATTTTGACAACATGAAGCGGCGCATGTTTGTTTAGGACTTCAAGGTAAGTTGTGTCACTTTATAAAGGACCAAATTGATTACAGAGTTATTGAAAATTCTGGCAAAACCCTCGAATGAAGGCAACTTGGTTTTTAGGTCATAGCACTATAGTCTGTCTCAAATTAGATATCAAGTGAAAGTGCCCACGAATAACAACAAGCAAAGTGTTTTGCATGAGTAATTTTGTGTTATCGCAAATCTCACCTGACATCTTATTTGAGATAGACTTTGATTTACAATGAGCAATTTTCAGATCTAATTTGTGAGTAATCCCTGGTTTGTAACATGGCTGCGTTTTCAAAGCAAATGTTTAATGTGACTAAACAATAGCCAGTGACTGCAGCGGCGAAGCCAGCACTTGAGAAGTGAGGGGGTCTAAGGTGTAGCCCCAGGAAAATGTTGCGTGACCACGCCCTTCAAACTCTCGGAAAACATAGGCAACGCCCTTTTACCTAAATTTACATTAGATTTTTGGTAAGAATATTTATTAGATCGTTTCATTACATGACAGAAACACTTGATCTGGCATACCCCTCCTGAGGAATCAATTTTATTGTATTTTTGTGCTAATCTCGAGGAGCATTTTTTGGAAAGGTGAGGAGGTCCGGACCCCCCATTCTCCCCCCATGGCTCCGCCACTGGCAGTGAGGTAGGTAGAAGCATTCCCTGCTGCCATATAATCACTTACCAAAATTTGAGAGAGCATGTCAAGGCCTATTTTGTTGCGAGCATTCTGCTATCAACGTCCGTTGTGTGCCTAGTTCCTCTGTAAAAAGGGGGGCATTGAGGGGTAGTGAAATCCGATGTTCCTACAGAGTTCTCAATGAAATCTGCTAACATATATCAATACAACCCGATCTTGGTTCATATTTCTTTCTATCTGAAGTGCGACCGATGCAATAGGAAGATCCGAAAATCTGAGTAAAAAATTTCAAAAATCTTAAATCCGAACAGAAACATTGCCTCGATCCGATGATCCTAAATTTTCAATGCCCCCTGCTTTAAACAACTTGTCATGAATTGCCAAAACATCAGATTGGCTTAACTTTACCATATTATAAAATTATTGTGTAAAATGAGAAACAAGGGTTGGTTTGCAAACAAAATAGATTTAATAACCACTATTATGTGAAAAGGATTCGATAGAATAAATAAAATTAGTCTAATGAATACATCATTCATTGGTTTAAAATTTAGATCGCGGTTGAGATAATAATGCCTTTGGCTATGATATCCTTTTGGTTCAGTATGCTTGATAATCATTGGTCTCGGTACTTTTACATTTCATGTGTCAGTTTTCAAATTTCGTTTAAACAATGCCGGTAGAAAAGGCTTGCAGGAACGTGATGCGTTTGCCAATTGGCAGAGGCACATCTCGGAACTACGGAATTCAGGAATCCGGAATCACGGAACTATGGAATTACGGAATTCGGAACTGCGGAATTACGGAACTGAGTCACAGGTATAAATTGCGGAACACAAACTCTCTATATATTTTATGGGCCAAAGATAAATATTTCAGGATACAATTTAGGGAGAAGATTTAAAAGGATACTCTATAAACTGTATATTTTGCACTATCTTCAAGAAATCCATGTTTGTTAAAAGGGGCATCTTTTGACAAATGATTTTGACCAAATATGTCATTCTTCAAATTGCCTAGTTCCTGCAAAGCAGATAGTTCCTAAACAATGAGTTACTTTTTATAGAATTTCTCTGATAAGTAGTGCATGACAGAGCTGTTTATTTCTCGAAGATTTAATCATTCGATACAGAAAGTACCGGGTGTCCCAAAATGATGTATCCACGTTTGAAAAATTCGCAAAATTTGGTGTTGCTATTTCTCTTTAAATTTCTTCCGTTTTAGTTGTATCAAAGCAGACCAAAGGCCAAATTATTTTTAGCATTAATAAAAATTGAGCCAAATTTTGTGTAAGACTTTGAAATAATAGCTTGAAACCCCATGCATCTTGCCCAGGATTTTTAGTTTTATAATTTCACGTTGGATTTTGATAGGTACATGATGTTAAAGAATTTGAAGAGACGAAAAGATAGATCTGTTTAAAATTCTGCGCAATTTCGTAGTGGGCTTCAAAACCAGGTACCTAATAAAACTTCAGAATTCCATTTTTTAAGCTGCTAATGGGGTAACCTATTTTCCTAAATTTAATATGATCTTTCATGCAACAAATCAGAAAGGAAATTCAACAGAGACTGAATTTTCAATTGTTGGTAGTATTTCAAAGGCCGATACATCGTATTGAGACAGACACCCAGGTATAAATACGAAAAACACAAACAATGGTTTGTATTTCTCGCAACATAACTTCACTACAACTACAAGATAACATACTAACATTAATGGGGTACATTAACATTAGATGGGGTACACTACAACTACAAGATTAATGCTTAATGCAAGCAAATATCGACGGTATTTGAAAAAGAAATAACTGAATATTTTGTCTATGATGAATCTTTAGATAATCTAGGACACCAAAACAATAACTGTGTGTACTTCGTTGTCAGAATCTATTCTGATAGTACCAAAAGATGCAAAGCAAGATTTATACCCAGTTGTATTTTGAAGGAAGCTATGCCACAACATTTCATGGCTTAGCCACTGCAATTTCACTGGATAGAATTCCAGAGAATTTGTGTTCCGCAATTTATACCTGTGACTCAGTTCCGTAATTCCGCAGTTCCGAATTCCGTAATTCCATAGTTCCGTGATTCCGGATTCCTGAATTCCGTAGTTCCGAATTCCTTAAATTACACCCGTCGCTTAGATATCATGGTAATGATGTTGGCAAATTTATTATTTAATGGTAGACATGCTCAAATCGATTTTAAAATTTACCTGACTGAAATCGGCCACTCCATTGTGAAATCATGAGAGATTTTCTCAAGAAAGCCTCTTTAAGAAACCTTGAAAACAGACATAAAATCACGACCAAATTTTCATTCCTTACAGCTATGACTTCAACACATTTTATTTAGCATGTGTTATTCTCATGGGAGGATGAAATCATCTGGAATAATGCTGTTATGCTCCCAGGATGACACTTTCATCCTCCCAAAGGGATAATACATGCTAAAGCATGTAAAAGCCATTGCTGTAAGGCAGAAATATTTGGAAAATTTGCTCGTGGTTTTAGGTCTGTCTTGATGGTTTCTTAAAGGGGCTTTCTCGAGAAAATCGCTGATAATTTCAGAACGGAGTGGCCGATTTCAGTCAGGTAAATTTCAAAATCGATTTGAACATGTCCACCATTAACTAATATAATTGCCAACATTATTGTCTTGATATCCAGGGAGGAGTGGCCTTGCAAACGGGGATTCCTTTTTTGGACTCACCCGGTACATAGGAGAAAATCCAACTTAAAGGCTGTTATTCAACCAGCAGCCTTTGCGCGTACATTTCTATTGTGGCAGCCATTTTCATAGACCGCTAAAAACTTCATTTTCATAAAACAGGGCACGCAAAGGATCATGGTTGGATAAGAGCATTTAATTAGGAAGATTTAGTTGGCTGAAATCGGTCTCCTCTTTCCATAGTTATGGGCGATTTTACTAATAGCATCGTTTCCAAGATTCCTGAAATAGTCCTTGGATTTGAATCATTTTCCAAACACATGTACTCTTTTCAGCAATGACAAACACACGATTTCTTTGCCAAAGAATTAAAACATGACACGCATTTCGTTCTGGCACTAAAGGGACGCATTTTTCATTGTTCCTTTATACCTAAGGGGACAGCTAAGGTGTCTTGTCATTGGTGGTCATGGCTTTGTAACAGAAAGCTCATTAAAGATGCTAATTTACAACAAAATCGCTTAATGACAAAATCACAAATGAATATGTAAAGGACTATTTACTGTGTGGAAACAAAATATAATAAATCTATCTGATTTAGCCTCTCTCTCTCTCTTCCACTGGTAAAATATAGCCCCGGATTGTTTGCCCACCCAGTTTATGGCCCTGAAAGTAATCTTCGTTTCGCGCTCGATTACCAACATTATTAACAACGTCTGGACTGGCAAAAGAAAGAGATTATTTAGTCTGTTCTAGCCGCCAAATTTAATGATCTCAAACTGACAGTAACGATCTCAAACTGACAGGTTTGAAACAATTTCAAAGCCAATTTGTGCTTCCATGTTTTTAGTAATTCCCATAAGGTGACGCATTACTTACGGGTTATTTGTGGCTAAAAAGCCGGTACTTGCCTATTATGTTTCGAGGAATTCAGATATTTGGATATGTCGGATATCGTATTGTTGTGGCTATTTGCTCTGCCATATGGAAATAAATTGGCACCTAAAGCTCAAACCTGGTACCTAAAATTTGAAGTTAATGCTTTTTAAACTAAATTGAAAATTTTAATGATATGACAACCACAGAATTCTCCCCCCCCCCCCCCAGAGATCTCATTGCTGATACAAAGAACCAAATGTCTTTATCATGTCACTAAAATTCTACAGTGTCATCTACAAATGCATTTCTAACGAAAAATTAGAAGATGTACAGATAAAATGTGTAGGAAAATTTAACTCGAAATCTTCCTTTTAGCTAGATGCCATTTGCAATTTTTGCGAAAAATACTTTCTCTATCTTTCAAGTTGATTGCATTGTCTCCTTCTGGAATATTCTCTACGCAAAATGATTTTTACTGAACACTGAACATGACGAATCGTCATTTTTATTTTCATTTTCATTTTACAATTCTTTATGCACGGTTGCCCCATCAGTCAATGAGACAGATTTTCAGGGGGCCGTGCCAAAAACTTTGCAAATTAAAAATCTACTAATAATTTTTAAAAAAAACTAATTGCAATATCACCATTTATTTACAATTCTTTAGAATGTTCTTAAAAGAAGATAAAAAGGGAGCTTGCTTGGCCTTGTTGGGGCTCGTCGGGGCTAAGGTCATTCCAGATTTTCGCTCCACGAAATGCGAAAGCGTCAGTGAAAGACAAACGGAGATGAAAGTAGATTTCAACTGTGCACTTTTTATCAAATAGGTCCGCAACTTTAGCCTCTCTTGATTTATCCTTTCAATAAAATATAAGAATTAGATAAACATTTTCAAAAATATGCTTTTACAGTTCGCTTTCGTTTCGTCAGAAAAAACCAGACAACCTTAAGCTGCCAAGATTGGAAGATTAATTCCGATGAAGCGAAAGCGAAATTTGAAAATCTTCTTCAAAGTTCTATATTTAGTAAGGGACCGTTCATTATTTACAGAGGGGTTGGTACCGAAGAGAAATGTTTTCTGGTCCCAAAAATCTTCTTACCCAACTCAAAAGTTGATGGGAAAAACATTCATCGAACCTTTTTATGTCAGAAAATTTATTTTACCCAACCCATTTCTCTTCGGTACCAACCCCTCTGTAAATAATGAACGGTCCCTAATTTGATAAAAGATCTTATACATACGTCTTTTACTGCATAACACCGATAGATCAATTTCAGATTGCTGCTTCTCAATAAATTTCATCCGTTGTTCCAGTGTGTTCACCTGGGAATAAAGACTTTGAAGTAGAGTTAAAACTTTATCCAGCTTTTTCCCCCTTTTCTTTGCAGAGGTTCCATCAAGGCTAGATTGCTGTTCGACTCCCGTTGCAGATTTCGAGACAAGCTCAGAATCATTTGATGCCTCTTGACAGGTATATACTGTGAACAGTGCGATTAATCCTATTAACCTAGCAACGTGCAAAGCCATTGTGGCTCTGTTATATCCATTCACCCATTCTAAGTGAGTAGAACTGTAATAACGGATGAGCTAGACAGTCTTGATCAATCGCCGGTTAACCTACCCCCGTTCAAAAGAGCAGCGATCGTTTGAGCTCAAGAAAACCCGCATTTAACGCACTATGGATAAGCACAATGGGAGCCAAACACAGAAACTTGAAAATATGCCAAGAAAGTCTCCCGAGGGATGTATCATTCTTTCTAAAAAGCGTAAGAGATTTTTTTAACAAAAGGATTTTTTCAGGGATTTTTGTGAGAAGCATTATAATTTTTTGCCCAAGGCGTATGAGATTTTTAAGGAGTGATACGCACGTTAGAAATCTCTGCATGGTTATAAATAGCAATTCTTTTCATGATATTTCTGATTAGTATTCTAGGAGGTGAACTGGATAGTGTTACATTTTCAAATAATTCCCCTTTAGGGCCTTTAGGATATCATAACGTTGTGTGTAGATGGCTTTGTTGCGTTTGTTCAAGTGGACTTCGAGGTCTGAAGGTGAGAGCTTATCTCCACATATAGAAGGAACCTCCTCGACATTGTCCACAAATCTCTTGCGAAAATATACACTGAAAAGGCTTTGTGAGGCCACAAAAAGATCAAAGAAACAAAAATAACTGTTAAGCCCTGAGGTAATTTAAATTAATTTCAAGCACAACGCTTGTCTCAACTTGTCACGAAGGTTAACGTGANCATGATACTTCTGATTAGTATTCTAGGAGGTGAACTGGATAGTATTACATTTTCAAATAATTCCCCTTTAGGATATCATAACGTTGTGTGTAGATGGCTTTGTTGCGTTTGTTCAAGTGGACTTCGAGGTCTGAAGGTGAGAGCTTATCTCCACATATAGAAAAAACCTCCTTGGCATTGTCCACAAATCTCTTACGAAAATATACACTGAAAAGGCTTTGTGAGGCCACAAAAAGATCAAAGAAACAAAATAACTGTTGAGCCCTGAGGTAATTTAAATTAATTTCAAGCACAACGCTCGTCTCAACTTGTCACGAAGGTTAACGTGACACCCAAACCTCCAAAAGTCTCCATTATCACAGACGTTCTAATGGCTATAGAAAGAAATTAAACCTCTAAATCAGTTAGTATTAGTTAAAATCAACAATCGTTTTATAAAACATTCTTTGTAAATTACCACGCAATTTCATCTTTGTATTAAAAAATCTCTGTGTCAGTTAAAATAACTTGAAATCAACTTTTAAAAGTCAATCAACTTATCGTTTAAACGCAATCTTCGTAAACTGTCACGCAAATGCGTCTTTGTATTAAAAACAGGCAATGAAATTACAATTTATACGCAAGTTAAAATAAGTTAAAATCAACATTAAAAGTCAATCAACTTATACTTTGAAAGCAGTTTTCGTAAAATTTCACGCAATGTCGTCTTTATAATTAAAAACCGTTGCTTTGAAAGTATCTACAAATATCTAGAAACGCTAGCAGTCAAGACGGTAAGAAGGTCACAGTAATTAAAAGAAAACTAATACACCTCTTTGAATTTTGTGCCAAAATAGCTACTTCAAAACCACTGTCTCATCTAACAAAAAACATTTATTAAAAACATGAAAATAAATTAAAATTTCTACATTAGTTTATTCATTTTTAGTTTGCACATTTCTACATTACATTATTCATGAAAATAAATCAAAATTTTTACTTTTAAAAGTCAAATAACTTATCGTTTGAAAGCATTCTTTGAAAACTATCACACAATTTGGTCTTTAAAATAAAAACCGTGGCTTTGAAAGAATCTACAAATATCTAGAAACGCTAAACAGTCAAAATGGTAGGAAGGTCACAGTGGTAAAAAGAAAACTAATACACCTCTTTAAACTTTGTGCCAAAATCAGCTACTTCGGAAACCACTGCCTCATCTCATGAAAACAATTTATTTTCCGTTATCTACCAGATGTCCCAAAAAAGGTAGACAAGTTTGGAATATCATCAAAATTTATTTTCGTCCCGTTTTTCCATTGATTAAATTCTTTTGAAATGATTAAATAATTGTGCTCTTGACTTAAATGCTATAAAATAACGCCTTGAAAAACTTTGTTTTGAAGCATGTTCTTTATCATATTTTAAGTGTTGCATGACAGTGTGCATTCCTTTCTGACATTTAAGACCAATTTGAGATTCTTCACATATAAAGAAATCAATCTGATAATCGCATTTAGATAGTTGCATACCTATATTGATACAAACGCCATGACGTCACAACAGCGCAAAAGACACGGCGCCATCTTGTTTTGGGTTAAATCTTTAGAATTTGTTGTTAGGTTTCAATGAAAAATTTTCAAAAAGTTGCATAAAATTGCTCTTACATTCTCCCTCACGATAGTGAGTAGGGAAAGGATAGGTAGCAGTTGTCAGTAGACCTAAACCAATGAAATAATTGCACGAATAAGATGATCTTGAAAGCAAACCAGAAGTTTAGTTGAAGAAAGCTGTAAGAAACTTTCCTTTGCGACGACAATTTTGTAAACAGCACCACAAACTCCATCAGTTGTAAGTTGCTTGTCGCTTCTTTGAAGTAAACCTTCCTTTTCGATGTTTGCCTGTCTATCCTCTAAAGTTTTGGAATGATTTGAATAGTTTCCAAGCTTTAGAATTGATTTAGTTCGTTCAAAACCGGGTACCTAATAAAAGTTCATATATTGCAACAAAATCAAAGTGATTCCAAGCAATTGCAATGTCACTCAGATTAATTTGGTCCTTGAAAAAATGCAAAACAACGAAATTTGAAGATTGGTAATATATTCAAATTTGTGTGACGTTTCGAAATGTTCACTTTTTTGGGTCACCTGGTACCTTACCAGTGCAACCGTAATGCAACTGATGATATGATGGTCTTTGAAATAGCTTTTGCCTTACTTTCTTTCTTTGTGGATTACAAGGCGGGGTTGCTTTGGATGTTGAAGGCTGTCATTCATCAGCATTCCCCGGAATCGTTTGACCTCCACTATTGGCGCCTCGGGCATTGAGATGCATGAGAGCAAGTCAAGTTTGAGGTTTGCTGATTTATAGCTCTGCAACCAATTTGCCGATAATGGTAAAAAATGCCAAAACTTAATATGACCATTGAGGATTAAAACAGCCATTGTTTTCGGTGATGCTGTAAAAACATACGGTGTTAGAATGTTCTGAATTGCATACAGTTATTTTGGGATAACTGGTTTATTTCTGAATTTTCTTGGTTGCATTTTGAAAGATCATTGAGAAGGATCTATTGATTATCGACCAGATAATTGTATATTGTAATTAGGTTTTTATTGGAGGGCCCCTTGAAAACCAGCTTCTGCTGAAGGGCAACCCTCCTTAAAAGATTGAAATATGAAATATGAAATATAAGTGGTAAGAAAAAATTATTGAAGTGTGCCAATCTTTTGGTTGAACGATAAAATGTCCAATTATGTTATTATATACCGATTCTCTTTTGATAGGTCTAAATCTGCAAATATAGTTGTTTTGAGTGCTGTCTGGATTGAAGCATATTGTAAAAATGCACAAACCGGGTGAAAAAACGATACGATATCGGACTTTCTGAGTGCACAACTTAATTTTTTAATCTTCAACTTAGATTTATGTACCTTGCATTTAAAAATCGTCCTCCAAACACTTCAACAAATTGTTGAAGACTCTCTGTTTCATGCGGTTCGAGGGCACTGAAAAGAGCGACGGCTTGAAAGGCCAAAGACTTCAACCAACCATATTTCTCCTCCTCTCTAAGAGCCTCTAGATTAAAAAAAAAACTATACAATCCAAATGTGCACAGCCTAGAAATATAGACTGCCTGCCATGCCTCGTACATCGCACTCATACTCTACTCTACCCTCTCTTGTCACGCGATCTATGACACACTACACTTACCGACCAAATGGAAAGCCGGCTTTAGAACCAGGATCAGGTGAAAAAAGATGAAAGATAAATACTATTTTGTTGTTACTCCAAGTCCACACCTTATGTGATCATAGGCCCAATAGCTACTTCTCGTATGCCTACTGCTTATATCATGGCAAAGGTGTGTATCTCTATAAAAATTTCTAATTGCGTTTTGTCTTTGTTCTCACGGTGACAGGCACTTTGAAATGAGTTCGGATCTTTTATTGAGGAGGGTAGACTTATCGCCACTGATGATTGAGAGCTTTTCGGCAAGGCAAAGGCTGCACGGCTTCGTTTCGTGTGTGTATGATGCCTGTGCTCTTTGGGTGGTTGACCAGATGGTGGGGGATGGCTTTTTGCTCCTTTGTTTTCTATTCAATTAAAATTTTACAATAACAAACTACTAAATACAATACTGATGAACTTTACGACACTACAAGGACGATACCACAGGGAGCAAAAGACAATGCCTACCCCATGACCATTACATAAAGGACATGAAACTGGACTTAAACTAAGTATACAACTACAAAAAGCTACACGTAAACGATTAAATACTTATGAATAAGAGCCTATTTCACATTGGCGGTCAGGCAAGCATAGGCGATGATGCGAAACAACAGAAACCCCGGCCGAGAGAACAACAACGACAGTAGCTGCCGCCACTGCTCCCCTCCAGAGTCCCCCCGCTCAAGACACTGCGCCCATGCTATCGAGGTGGGTTTATGGTTGCTCCTTCTCAGCTGCCAGATACTATGTTTGGCGAGCTTTGTGCTGTTCTGGTATCTTTCATGCTGGAAGGATTAATTCAGGTCTATCAAAGTATATTCAGAAGTAAATAAAACTAATATGTCATTTAGTAAAACAAATAAGTTAAAACAAAACGCTCTCCCAGACTAATCACCATATCATAGTTCTGGAGTTGCAGGATTAACCCGTATATTGTATCCAATTTGTCCTAATACCATTTTATGAAAATAAGCCAGGAAATGTTTTGAGAGGTCACAAAGAGCATAGAAATATTAAAAAGGACTGATGGTCTTATGGACAAAATAAACTGGTTTTAAACCAAATGTGCACGGTGATGACCGGGTGTCCCAAATAAAAGGTAACAGATATGATCAAGGCTAGCGATGCCAATTTAGCTCCAATCGATTCGCAATAATTTTAAGCTAATCCTGAAGAGTTAACGTGGACATAGATACCTTGCTAGTTGATATTTGTGCTCCCAAAGTTGAATTATTATTCTTGAAAGTACAAATTTGACTCCACCTCCAAACCCAGAGTTTTGGCGATTTGGCCTAAGCAAATTCCTGAAGCACAGCGAAATTAAGAATCAAAACTTAAAGAAAATATAAGAAATGCATAATAGGTGAGCGCTAGCAAATACCGTATAATATAATCTAATTTTTGTTGAGATTTTATTAAGGCTATTATTAATTTATTCACTGTGCTTCAAGGATTTGCTTAGGCCAAAGCGGCAAATTTCTGGTTTGGAGGTGAAGGCAAACTGAAACTTTCAAAATTAATATGTCAACTTAGGAAGCACAAACATGAACCAGCAAGGTATCTGTGTTCAAGTTAACTTTTCAGGATTAGTTTAAACTTATTGCGAATTGATTGGAGCCAAATTGGCATTGCTAGCCCTGATCAAATCTGTTACCTTTTATTGGGGATACCCGGTAGTTGATTAAAGACTTAATTTTTGAACGCCTCGTATTAATTGTTTAAATTACACAAAAATTATTAACAGGTTTTTTTTAAAACATATATACTATGAAACTTTTTAACCTGTATAAATATTGTAAAATAAAATGAAAATGAAAAACCACGTCTTCGTTTAAAACCTATATTTTTTATTCTGTATTTCTACCTAGCATCCGGAGGTATTTTTAAGACACTGAGAAGCTAAGCTTATCGAAGCAGTTTCTTGGTCCTTCCTCTCGATGCGACCACACCTCGTTAGTCCTTCACAGCCTGGAATGAGAGAAAGTTGGCGATTCTTCTCACTCAATGTAGCAGGTCTGACAGGGCAAAGACTCGAACCATCAACCTTCAGATTGGTTATCAAATGTGTTCCACTGAGTCATCCATACTTTATTCAAAAGCCATCTTTGCGTGCAGCTCGACTGAGGTAGCTTAGCATTATATTGAGTTACACAAAAATATTCGAGAATTGCAAAGCTAACTGTTCAGTTCTGAATTAAGCAACAAATAAAATGCCAGAGGCAATTTTTAGATCTTTCCTTCTTTCATTGCAACAAAAGATCTTCCCTTAAAATCTCTCGTCGCATCCAGTTCGACTGAGGTAGCCACCTTAGTTTCGTGGCATCTTCTGCTGCTTGTTTTATTCATATTTGCGGCTTGGCATATTAGTCGTAGAAATCCCTTTGCCTGCAATTTCTATTCGCTTTGTACTGGCGTGCGTGTACTTCGAAAGCTGTTGAAACTATTGTTCCAATATCTGCCCTTGTTAATTTGAATTTATTCTCCCACCCTGTTTGGAAACATTCAAAGTGAGTGCCTGGTATAAAAGATGAGATCTCATAGGTCTATAAGTAGCCTATTTGATGATTTCGGCACATGCACCAACAAAACAAAGCCAAAGAAAGAATAGCGTGTGTAGGTTTTTTCTTTATCCTAGGTATTTATAGACAACGAAATTTTGTTCAGTTCATTCACTTTAACGCTTACTTTTAGTCGTGTCACGAAGCTACAGACTCGGCTACGGATACAAAGATGCCTGAGGCTGGTTCTTCGAAGCATAGTTCTCTCTTATGACTACGGTCGAAGCAGTCTTTGATACATTTCACCACGGAAGTCAATACATACTTAAAAGTAACAAAATAAACTCTGGAGACAAAATAAAGGCCAATAAACAATGCATTTTGCCAGTTTGTACAACATTTTGTTTGGGTTTTGTACACTTAGCTTTACATATATAACGTTAAGAATAACTGTGAAAATATCTGCTTTAGACAGTTTCAAAATATTTTTTTTTGAAACATAGTTCTTATCTGACCACTGGAACTTCAACTAACTCTATTTAATTAAGCTATCTTGTCAGTCTCATCTCCGTTTCTCGATAATATTCTCTTTACTATCAGTCCTGTACAAAAATGTGGGTTTGGCTGTTTTTCTGATTGCAGTAACAAGTTCCAAAAGATGCAGATAAGTGCGGAGACTAAAGTCTGTCTCAAACTGTAACTAAAGTCTGTCTCATATTAGATGTCAGTTGAGATTTGCGATAATACAAAATTATTTATGCAGAATTCCTTGATTTTTTTTATTCGAGAATTTTCACCTGAAATCTATGGGGAGACAGACTTTAAAGTCTTCAGTGGAACGTCTCCTGAAATACACGTATTTTTTCTTATAAGAAACTCAACTCTCAAATCGCCAAAAAGTTAAGAAACTCCAGTAATAGGAAAATATAACTTAAGAAACTTTTTATTGTAATAAAGGAAATTCTAAGGATGTTTTTACTTTATTTTTCACTTGTTTCTTGTATCATAGTTCTGGAAAGGTGCTTGAGTAATGTCTAAACATCGGAAAGGCTTCAAAAAACTTGTTTTGAAATGTTCACGAGGGCACAGGTTGTAAACACGAAGATTGATATCAAACCTATAAGAAACTCGTAAGAAACTCTGAGTACTGAAAATCTGACAATTCTGAGAAACTTTCAGTACTGGCTCAAATTCTTAGTTTTTTATAAAAAAAATACTTATAGTTTCAATAAAACCCTTGCCAAACGATCCAACATGTTAGCCAACATTCGCACAGCAATTGTTGCCTGTCAATTTGGATCATTTAGGCTCCCTTGTTGGATTGTTTGGCCACCTTGTTGGCAGGCCCAACATTTGTTGCGATTGAAATTTGAAATCAATCAAAAATGTTGGAAGTCCCTAATAGCAATTGCTATTGTTCGGAAGTGTTGTTCAATAATGTTGGATCGTTTTTTGGCCGGGTCAACCAACATTTGTTTAGCCTGCCAACAACATTTGGGCCTGCCAACAAGGTGGTGAAACAATCCAACAAGGGTGGCCAAACGATCCAACATAATTGACAGCCAACGATTGCTGGATCACTGTTTGCTCAAATTTCGAACCGTTTAGCCAGAGCTTGCAGATAACCTCTTTGACGGTTTCAATAACAGAGACATCCAGCATAGGCTTCAGATCTTTAAAAAGGATAGTGTAAATGGCTATTATATCTTTCTTTGGATTTTATGGCTCAGAAGGAACTTCGGGCACTTTATTGTAATTTTACCGTGAACTTTCGTGATATTTTGATTATATTCAAAAGCTGTCTGCTTTTACTTTTGTGAAGGGGATTCATGTAAATCTTCGAAAAAAACGAAGTAACAAAAGTTCCTTTCAAGACATTCAATCCAAACAAACAAACAAATTTTGACGAAATCGAGCTATTAGCATAAAAATGTCTATTTTTACTAAATAACAGGGTAGAATCACCATTAAACTATCCAAATACCTGCTTGATATCCTTACTTTGCAGTTTGATGTAGTTTTATATTAATATTTTTGGTTCCTAATTAATTAACTAATTAATTATGGACAATAAGATTCAATGCAAAATTGTTAGCACAATAATGATGCTTAAACACCATCAATTTCGAATTCACTTGCTGAAATCAGACGTCTTCATCAATATTTGAAATCATTCCATGATTTTTCATGCAAAAATTACTAATTAATTAGAAATATGACGTCATAATGATTAAAGACGTCATGCAATTTAAAAATTGCTAATGTCAGCAAATATAGATAAATTATATATCAAATGAAAGTACTCATCGAGACAAATCGAATGGTATATATATATTGAAGATATTGGAGAACAATATTAAAGAAATTAGAGCCATTTTAATGATTTTCTTTGTGACCTGTCTCCAAATAAGGGCATCTGGTGGTCACGTGGTTAAACAATAGGAATTGAAATTTTAATTTTTTGATTGCCAATTAAATTTCCATAAAAGTCAAGAAGTTTCAGCATCGTAGCTATCATCGTTTAAGAGCTATTAAAATAAGTTTGGTAGGGGGGGTGAAAAACGCCCCCCCGGTTAGAATAGGGTTAATAGAGATTTACACTTCTTTTGTGAACATTTGAAGCCTATGCTGAGACATCGGGTGTCAAACTAAATGCTTCAGGCAAGTTGTCCAGAATCTCCCGAATCTATTGATTGTGTCAAAGCTAGGCACAATGAATCAGCGGTGCGCCTGCCTTTATGAATTGGTTTATTCACAGCGCTGTTTCGTGACGTAGTACACGG
The DNA here is from genome assembly GCA_004194415.1 of Aurelia aurita. NCBI lineage: Eukaryota > Metazoa > Cnidaria > Scyphozoa > Semaeostomeae > Ulmaridae > Aurelia > Aurelia aurita. The sequence goes on along the minus strand of REGM01000253.1, from coordinate 325,760 downwards.
AGAAATTGCTGGCCTGTTAATCCGTTCTTTACCTGCGGTGCTATTCAAAAATCGCGCTGTCTGGTTCCCTGTGGTCATCTCTTATGACAGTTGTTATCTTATTTCATCAACACCTGAATTTGAAAGCACAAAAATATCCTTATGTCATCTTACGTCGTCCTGTTCGGATTACAGGACAGCAGGAAATCAATTGCTCTGTGTACCATGTCACGAAAACAGGACTGCGAATAAACCCAATTCATACAAGGTAGGCGCCCTTGAATGAATTGGTTAATCTTAAACATTATATTCGGGATTCTGTTTAAATCTTCGAAATTTAGAAGGCTGAACTAAAAGTTTGGCATAAACGCCTAGAAAGTTGACTAATAACAGACCAATAATCGATTATGGCAAAGATTGCATCAAGGTGCATTCGACCAAGATGCATTGCGTTTTAAAATGGATTGAACAGTGATTCTATTGAAATTCGACATCAAATGCTATTCGATTATCGTACCCATCAATGTAGACTGATTACATGATCGTAGTTATCGCTATTGATGGGTTGCCGGACGCTCTAAACTACGTCGAATGCCATTGGCTCAATACATTTGCTGTCATATTATGAGTCGCAATATGAACAGTCTCGGTTTGTTGTTAGTCTCGTTTTGATGAGCGATTACTGGGATACATCGTAATCAGTCTACCCCTTGAGCATGAAGGTTACTGGATCATCCAATGCTCCAGAAAATATTCATTGGCATCTGATAATATGATCTCAAGGTAACGTTTCATAAACTCTTCATAATCGTGTCCATGTCTTCCACAGGGGCAGATATTTTTTTGGTCTGTAATCAAGTAATTTTAGAAAATAAACCAGACTAGAATCTTGAGTCTCTGATGAATAGAAAAATATCTTTTTTGAAGTTTTATCTTTTGACAAGATCACAGAGTCAAGACGATGTGTTTCAAATCAAGTAGAATTGAATATTTTATGGTTTTGATTAGAAGCTTACTTCCTGTATCGATGGCTTATTCCTGATTAGATTTATTTTCCTTCTGTAACTTTATACCGATGACTCCTGGACATGTTAAGCCTGGTTTCCATATGATCGCAAGGAGTCGCAAGGAGTCGCAAGGAGTCGCAGCGAGTCGCAGTGAGTCGCAGTGAGTCGCAAGGAGTTGCAATTTTTGTTACCCTCAATAGTGGTTTCCATATGATCGCAAAGAGTCGCAGAGAGTCGCAGTGAGTCGCAGTGAGTCGCAAGGAGTTGCAATTTTTGTGACCCTGAAGAGTGAAATGTTGACAACGGAAGTGAGATTAATCCCAAAAACAATACAGCAATTGTCGCAACGAGTTGCAAAAATTGTGAACAGTGGTTTCCATTAATCGCAACGGATCGCAGCAAATCGCAATGAGTCGCAGAGATAGAAAATTTTCTATCTCTGCGACCGCTTGCGACAGCCAACGCAAAGAGTCGCAAGGAGTCGCAAACAAATTTTTAGCCGGTTTCCATATGATCGCAGAGAGTCGCAACCAAACTTGATCATTTTTATTGCGACTCGCTGCGACTCTTTGCGACTCCTTGCGATCATATGGAAACCAGGCTTTATATCGACCTAGCAATCGCTACCATCCACCCTACAGGGCATTTCATTTTTCATTTTTTCATTTAATGTTATTTAACCACGACATCCATTCAGTTGTATAATAAAGTAAATTATGATAAAAAGTTACAATGATAAGTTCTATTTACTAAATTAAAAATATGCTGTCTTAAAAATATCGAGAGAATGGCCCTAAGTAACTGATCTTCCATGGATTCGTACAAAACTAATTTCTGTTAGCTCAAAAGGTGATATTTAAGCTTTTGTTTGAATCGTACAATGGATTCGGTATCTTTAATGGGTTGTGGGATACTATTCCAAGCTTTTGGACCTGTGTACAAGAAACTTCTTTTTAAGTCTAGATGACTCCATGGTGCATTACTTTCACTAGGCCACCTACAAAATTGTAATTGGTGAGTCATGATTAGTTTTGAGCATTGCCAAGTCGTATGATTATGAATTTCAACAATCTCGCCCTTAGAACCTTCGAAGCGTTTTGAAAATTTTTTTGGCCAAACAATGGTCGAGAATGTTGAAAGGAATTACTTTTTTGGTTGAAATTTTGATGAATAACACAATGATAGAAAGACTTCACTTTTCAAAGCTTCACAATTCCCAGCAATTTCAAGTCTGATTCTTAATTTTTGTGTGCTAACAGTCGGCATTTTATTGCAGTTGCAGAAATCAAGAAAGCGTTCATACTTACAGAGCATTTGAGGTAGGCAGAATAATTTCGCTTCTTTATTGCAAAAAGGTTGTGTTCCAGAATCCAGTAATCATACCCACAAAGTCGCATTTTTCATAATTGTGAAAAGGCACTTATCCAAATTTCGGCCAGCTTCTGATTTCGGTAGATAAATCTTCGGCAAACTTTTTGCCGAAAATTTGTTACGCCGAAATCTTTGGTGTTTAGTGAAGCACCATTTTAGGAACATGCGCTTTATTAGCAAAATTGTCGTTCCAATATAATAGACTCCAAAAATCACCAAAAATCATCAATTTAGATAGACTGATTACATGAGTCTCAGTTTTCCGCATTGAATTGAATTATAGTTATGGCTTCAAACAGAGACTCATGACAATACAGCTTCGAAACAGAGACTAATTTGGTCTAATGCGCCGCATTTAGGGCGCATCCAATCAAATCTCGACTTTCTTAATAAGGTTAGACCACGTGCCTATTCTTAGCGTTTGATTGGCTGATTAGATCACAGTTCGACTTTTCGAAGCGAAGCGATGTTCGAGGCGACATTCGAAGCGACATTCTTTTTTTCTTATCGACGTTCAAAGGATAGAAGACGTTCGATCTTTCTTCAGATTTTAGTCTCTGTTTAGAATCAGTGTGGTCGTGAGTCCTTGTATGAGAGAAAATAAAAACATCAGATTGAAAACATTGAACGAATACAAGGAATCACGTCGTCAGTCTACAATTTAGATACACTTTTATAACAAAATTGCTTATAAATACAATGACACTATAAAACTACGTACATTTTAATGTAATTACATTTAGAGGTTTTAAAATGCTAAAGCATTCAAACATGAAATAATAAGTACCTTGGGTACCAAACTTAGGCCCGTTTCCACTGCTCCATTTTTATTCGTTATTGCTGTTTCTATTTAAATTTTCCGTTTTTACTTCGTTGAAAAAAGCTGTGACTTTTCCAGGCAATTTTTTTTTTGCTGTCGAAACTCTCCGTCAATAACAAATGTCTTTCTCTTCTTCTTTTTTTAAATAAAACCGGAGCGGTTGAAACGGGGTCTATTCTAAACAAGGAGGGACTCTAGTCACCAGAAATAGAAACACAGTTGCGTTCTTTGTAAGAAACTGACTTAAATAACCTCACTACGTTTGAAAATTACCAAGAACTTTGTTGTGAATTGAATGCAAGAACGCCGTGCAGAAATGTGTTGAAAATCTTTCCAATCTTCATTCATTGTAAATATTCAGCAAACAGTCAATAGTCAATAATAAAGGCTGGTTCCCACTACGCGATGAACTATCCTCGCTTTGCTCATCGCCAATTTTTCAAAATGCGATAAAAGTTAATCTTGCACTTGAAACCACCTTGCTATAAAGCCTGATTTATACTGGTCGTAAAAATCAGGCTTTACAGTCAAATGTCGTTCCTAGTGCAAGATGAGCTTTCATCGCATTTGAAAAATTGGCGATTAGGACAGCGATGATAGTTCATCGCGTAGTGGGAACCAGCCTTGAGGGCTTTAAGACTCCAGCAAACAGAACATCTTATTTCTTGATCAAACATTTCATATTTTTGACTAATGATAGTTTGTTCGCTAGGTCAGGGCCTTACGATTAGTCCTAATTATTACTCTATAGAATGCTATGAAAACCCGTTTCCGTGATTAACTGCGTTTAAGATTCTAATGCATAGCTAAAAAGCTGATAATCCATTCACAAATCGATCCTGGGAACAAGCTCAATGCAGGCCTTTACCTGGACTTGCTCAAGTCGTCTTGAAAGAAAAGGAAAGGACGACTTGTTGTGAATAGCTCCTCGTTAAGATTCATAAGACGCATTGACCGCGCTCGACGGGACGAAGGACCCTTTTGAAACAGCGACAATAATGTACTAGCCAATAAACAGTCTTGCACCTGAACATCTGTCAAAGCTGTTTGTAAAGAACTCAGCTCATAAAACACTGAGACTAAGAATCACCGAAACTGACTTACGTGTTCCTCCTTTCAAAAAGTCAAATGGACAGAAGTATATTTCATTTCGTGGGCCTAAGCTACGGAACAAATTAAGCTTGGATGTCAAACATGCACCCTCTCTTCCTACCTTCAAAAAACGGCTAAAAGAGACATTGTAGAGGGCTTTATCTCTCTTTTCGTTTGAATTAGTTTCGTTTAGTTTTGTTATGAACATTTCTATAGATATTTTTTGGTATTTAAGTTAGAAAACAAAATTTTTAAATTAGATTTTTCCTTTGTAGTCTTTTTGCACGGCCCCCTGTAAAGCAGTCTCTATCAACTGACGGGGCTACCGTGGTTAAATAATTGAAAATCAAATCAAAAATCAAATCAATCCCAACCGGAAGCAATTCAAAATCTTCATTACTGTTGTCAAAAATCAAGATCAGAAATGGACCAAAATTCATCCGGCTATCCAGCTGTGAACTGCTAAGAACAAGTCGTCTTTTCCTTTTCTTTCAAGACAATTTGTGCAAGTCCAGCCTTTATCGATCTTTGATACAATCTGCTATCTATCGGGACCAACTCTATCATACATTCTACGCAAAGCCCCTTAATTTTGCTTGCAAAACATTCTCTTCATTGAAACTTCAACTTTTGACGGCCATTTTGAATTTTCTGAACATGATAGAGTTTGTGAACCCATTAGGTACCAAAGCACCTCCTCTTGGATGCCATGGTAACGCTGCATTGTAGCTTGAGATGTAGACGTCGTCGATCATAAAACGGATTTGGTTGTTTGGGGAAACTTCGAGTTTGAGACGAAACCATGCGCCATGTTTAGGCCTCATTGCGCCACATGTTCCCGAATCTCGTTGTGATTCTATAATTCTGCCGTTTATGACGGAGCCAAATTGATAACAATTTCTCTTGTTGTGGATTCTGAAATGAAAATTGACTTTAGTAAAAACATTTGAATAAAAGGGACCAGTAATGTAATACCCCATTCACACTTGCAAGTTAAACCATCTTAAATTCAGCCAGGTTATAGAATGTGGTCTTCTAACTGGTCAATCAAACAAACAAAGGGGGACATCACGCGAAAAACTGTACGTAGGGGTTGGTTGGGAGTCAGTAAGTTCCTGAAGGTGGAGCAAGACGCCTTACTTTATTCTATAAGATTTTGAATAATCTCACCCCCTTGTACACAAAGGAGCCAATCCCACCACTTCATCAGTCGAATTACTCTCTTCGCAACCAGGATGTTATTGGGCGAATAAGGGCAAGAACAGAACAAATTCAATCCAGCTTCTATCCTAACTGCATATCTGAATGAAATAAACTTGGTCCAGAAATCAAGTTTGCACCGTCTGTTGCTTTTTTTAAGAAAAAGCTTCTATCAATAATCCGTCCCCCCTGCAAAATCTGTCTTTGGGATTTCAGGGATTCATGACCCAGTAGTCTTGTCGTATCTTTCCCAAACAAGGGTCGGTCTCAGTAAATTAAATTTTCACAAATTCAAGCACAATTTCAGGGATACCGTGAATCCATTGTGCCCAAGTAATGATGGCATTGAGGATATGGAACACTTTTTGTTGCTTTGCCTTTCATTTGAAATTCAACGACGAGATCTTCTCGCTGGAAGTTCGGAATTATTACGACCATTTGTCCAAATCAACAGCCTTCCAAACAACGTTCTGATGCAGCTTTTATTGTATGGTGATAAAGACCTTTTTAATGACGTTAATAGAAATATACTCGAACTCACTCTAAATTTCATCATCAAAACTGGCCGGCTCAGTTAGATAATTTGAAACTGTCATACCCCACTCAGCTACAAAGCCCCTATTTTCCCCCGTTTGTTTGTAAGTCTGTTTCACATTTGATGTTAGGCATACACAGTATGGATGAAAATTCATCCCCACAGAATTTCAAATATTCAAATCTACAATATTGTGAACCATAAACCCACCCCGATGGCATCAAAAGTTATGTTGCGCTCATTCTTTTCAATATCTCTTTTAAATATTCTTTTAAACAGCTTATAAAGAAACGGTAGGCTCAAGTTTTTAAAACTCAAGAAACTACCCTACTTGAATTAAAAAAGCTAAGAAACTTTTGTAATTTGTAGCTTTAGTTTTCCCAGGTCACTCGAAAACATTTTCACACTGTACAATAACAGTGGATGTTTTGGCATTGTTTTGAGTGCGAATTGTGTTATAGCATGTTTTGAGAGCTTACTAAGTAATTTGGAAGCCCTTCTGACAAAAATATATTGGCTCTATACTTAGGGCATTAACAATATAAGAAAGACATAAGAAACGTTTGGTAGCAAAATGGCCCTAAATTTAAGAAACTGCCTACCAACCCCGGACCTTACTTTCTTATAAAGAAAATGAGTGTACACAACTAGTGGGTGTTTAAGAAACGTTTGGGTTTTAACAAAGCAAAGAAAAGCCAAGCGTAATATTGTGAAATTTAAGAGCAACCTCAACATGTAAAGTATGAAAATAAGTCTATGATATTGTTGTTTACGATTCTATATTAGACTTTATTTCATAGGACACAAGGTAGTATCTGAAAGATTACATTGTTTCTTTTCTGAAGCAATCCATTCCTTTTCTAGATTATATTTTGATAGCAAGATAATTTAAACAAAGCATGGAAATATAAACTCGTAAACATATGAAGCCACTAGATATTATTTTCATGACCCGTGGGATTCTATCATTTAGTCTGACCTGGGAATTTTAGCCAAGACTAGGTTTATTTTTGTTAGAAATGTAGATCTAAACCACGGGCAATAATGGAGCATTTATTTGATCTCCTGAAAGTATATACTCGGGTGCTCCACAAAAATCGTCCCGGGGGGGGGGGGGGTAACTTACCTTTCCATGGTACGGGGTTGTGGCATTCTGGGCATAAAAGTACCACCCATAAATCCGGAGAAATGTCTGAAAAATATACCTATAAATCCGGAAAAAACCCATAAAGTATACTCATAAATCCGGAAAAAGTGAAAAAATTATACCCTTAAATGTTGTTTTACTAAAAATCATACCCATAAATCCGCAAATCGTCAAAAAGTGTCCATAAATCCGGATTCTATCATAAATAAATGTGCACTAAAAATGGCACAACCCCGTACCGGAGTTCCTAAATCACCCCCGGGAAAACTGTGCCCCGTTTGTGTCGCTGCTGTGGAGGAGCTGTAACTCGAATTGTCCCGTTTTTACACAGTTGCATAGGATAGGCTTCAACTTAAAGTTTGAGACCTTGTTTGAGTCAATGCGACAAGTCAAAATAAAAATATGTGGTTGCTTCAAAAACAGCAGTTCCTAGCAATATTTACTTAATTATTACATTGTTTTTTGCATTCAAAGCTGTTCTATTATCTAAAAACTGCTCAAAAGTGGTACTGCAAGATGGACTGGGATTGACTGCAAGTCTTTCTCGGTCTCAAACAAAAATTGAATCTTCCCCTTATTTTTCGTCACCGTCCCCCAGTTTTGTTTGAGAGCGAGAGAGACTTCATCATCATCATCATCATCATCATTACTTTATTTTTACAGTAGGTGAGCATTAATTATAGCTCAAATTTACAGCTAATTTAAGCCTACGTTCATGGTGCTGCTTAGACTGACGACGTGATTCCTTGTAGGCAAGTCCACCACTCTGACCTCTTTGACTTGAAACATGCAAAGCTAGTGAGCAATGTGGTTAATGAATTAACAGACTATAGATCCAATCGAATTATTGCTCACATGGACTTACCTCAGGTAAACGTAGTTAAAACTGTTGGCATCAATTGCATTAAACATCAAGCCAGGTTGACCCCAATCAGTTCCATAGAAGCTGTCCAAATTATAGAACATTGCTTCAACAGTGTACACTTTATTAACAGCTTTCAGAGTCGTGCGCCACAGTGCGGAGCAAAAGAGATGGGCTGGCCAAGATTGGAAATTTCCATCAAGGACAAAAGTGCCGTTTGCGCTATGCGTTTTCTTGCTGCATCGGTCGATTTGAAACTCAAGAGCCTTGATTATGTTGATTTCAAAATTACGGAATGTCACCATATTTGCTCCACCATTTGACACGATAACACCTAGAGACGAAAACAAGGAATTATGAAAATACTTGTTGTGAAATCAGGGACAATAGCAAAATGAAGCTTTTTTGGCAGAAAATATCTTCGACCAATGGACCTTTTCATTTGCCAGAAAAGAGGTTTGGATTCAGTGCCTAAATTTTATGGAGAAAAACAAATAAACGACCCTACTTGTCATTAGAACCACATCTACTTGTAGCATGAAGCTGCTTCAGATCACGGGAAACTCTTTAGACAGTTAATCAATAATATAATTTATATAATATATAGATGTAAGGGTATGAAAGGATAAAAAGCATATGTAGCCCTATTTAAAGTTTCACCAAATAACTACAAACTTATTGTCGCTCATGTGTCTATCGTACGCTTTCTCAAACTGTAGGACTGATGATAACTTGATGATGGTGGCTGGAAGGTCATTCCATTTATTTACAACTCTCTGGGAATAAAGTTTTTGTGAATTGCTGTGTTTACTCTTTTCTTAGAATAAAAGAACTTTAATCAACGCTAAAATTACTCAAACTGAGTTACAAATGACTCAGTTTATATGCTGGAAAGTTTTATTTACTATTTGACTTTGTTTCTCGTTATTTTCATTCACTGTCAGCTGATTTTGTTGTGGAAAAAGTTAAAGTCTCACAAGTTTGGGCCCATTATCGATAGGCTGGACTGGTGCACAAAAAAATTATAAATTGTTAAATTGTGATCGCTATTGAGCTGAAATGTTAGCAAGTTTGATCCGAGATTTAGGCCTATTTTGAATTTTGAAGTATTTTTTATTATAAAGAACTTTTATAAAATCGCTTGTACTATGATTGACACCAATAAGACCAATTTTATCCAACTAAATTCTGTTGTCCAAGTGGACATGTGAGCTAAACAGCAAAGATCAATTTTACAGAATCTGATTAATAGCTAGCAAAGTACTGGTTTGCAAATGTTTGAACTTTTTTTGCCCACCAGGTATGATGTTTTAGCAAATTTTCTCGCGAGGAAATTTTCTTTAGTAATAAAAAGGGCCAACATACCCGAGGGCAAATCATTTGAAGAATTGCGTACGAGACTTTTGGATCTTAAAATTTCTCGGATTTTTCAAAGATCTCTGAGATTTTTCGAGATTCTCAAAGATCTTTCGATAATTTGCAAGAACTGTCGTGATTTTTGTGATTTTTGAGATTTTTGAAAGTGTACTTTTAAATTTTTTTGGCATTTTTACGAGAGTGTGCGTGATTTTTTAAATGAGTTGCTCTTGAATATATCATCAGCTTGAAGCATAAAGAAAATGCGAATTAAACACTGACCTCCTCTACCGTGTGCTGGAAAGTAAGGCTTCATCGTTACAACATGCTTGTTATTGTATTCCACAATTACTACAAGATCTCGCACAGCTACAGATAGCTTGAACCACGTTCCTTTTTCTGGGGGTGATCCGGGACAGTCGCCTTGTTGAGATCTCTTTTGTTTGATGACTCCATTAAGGACGTATCCAGAATAGTAACATGGTCTTTGTTTGGCTCTAAAGATGAATAGGATAACGAAGTCAGTGAAACTGTGCTAATAGACCTTAAAGCTATTCTACAAAGGAGTTTCGATTAAGCGATATTTTTATAAATTTTCATTCGGAAGGTTCCATTGAGCGGCGTTGTAGCTTCTTTCACTGTTGTGCACATTGGAAAATTCGTCAGATTTTTATAAAATGTATAAAATATTGCTCGATCCAAACTCGTAGAATAGCTAAAAGGATTATGTCATATATGATCATGGTCAACGTTGTGTCCATTATGCACTACACAAACCTCCAGCAGTATAAAGTCCAGGTGAATTCTACTGCAGCAACTTTATAACAGTCGTGAAGATATAAAAAGCCACATTGGGTCACCCTGAAGGCAATAATGCCGCACCTATTCCTTAGAGACAGATTATTTGTTCAAATAGATTTTGACATCATGACCAAAAAAGCAAACATCTTTAGATAAGCAGTTGAGTTTGTCAAAGAAAAATTATTCTCTATTTGGAAACCTCATGAGACATTTTTAATGTAATTTTGCTGAAAAAGAAAACTAAACATTTTTATGAAAATTTTCAAAATTTTTCTCGATAATTACTGTTTCTGCTTTTGTTCTGAAGGAAAGAATCGTTTCTGACTGATTTTTAAACGATGTTGCTCGTTCGGCCAAGGCTTTACTGACGAAGCAAAATTAAGGGCTGTCAAACGTGAGGCATCTTAGAATTTATCAAATCGTGCTTCTTCCATCGTAGAGTTCGACCAACGTGATGTCTTGTCCAAATCAGAAGATTACCTGGTGGAACTTTACAGCTGGGTAAGTAAACTTTTCAAAGTTGATAGAATCTCCCAAAGCTTGACTTCTATCGTGTGACTCAAAAAAGTGAAGCATTTTGAAAAATCATCAAAATTTGATTATATTACCGATTATGAAAATTTCTTTACATGCATTTTTGTCAAGGACCAAATAGATTTTAGCAATATTGTGAAGTCTTGAAATGGTTTTGAAATTGTCAGAATTTATGCTATTATAAGTTACCTGGTTTTGAAGCATACTCCAAATCACAAGCAATGATTGTCAAATTGAATTTTTATCCAGCAATATCACTTAAATTGGTTGCTTATGTCCTTGCTAAAGATATTATAGCATGTAGGGCTTTAAGTTTCATATGAATTGCAAGAAATAGCGCTTTTTGCTACAAAATACGATATTTTGTAAATTGCTATTACTCATAATGTGGATTTTCGTGGCATAATTTCGTCAACTGTCTCCCAAAAGAACAAAACAACGATCACCTGTTGATTTTATTTGGTCTTTGATACAAATACACAAAACGAAAATTTTAAGATTGATTACATAATAAAATTTTGGTGATTTTTCAAAAAATTTCACTTTTTATTGGGGTTACCCGGTATATTCAACATGATGTTAAAGATCGATTTCTTTTTGTTATAACATAGGCCCAAAATCTTTAAAAAAATGGTTTAAATGGCTATTACATCTTTCTTTTCATTGAATGGCTTGACAAGAAATTTGGGTGCTCTGCTATAATTCTTCCTAAAATTTTTGATAGCTTGATTATTTTCAAAACTTCAACCTACTTCTATTTTGAAAAAGAAGTCAAGCAAAGTTGTGAAAAAATAACCATTGTTTCTTCCTACTTGATAGAGTAAAATTGGTGATATTTCAAGAAAACCATAGTTTATGAAGTTCTACAAGAGCTGCAATATTGAAAATAATGAAGATATCAAAGAGTTCATGGCAATAGTTTCGGCTAAAAAGAATGCCCTTCTATCCATGTTTATACGTTATGACTAGCTGCAAAATCAGAAGGTTGCACCTACCTGACATAGAAGAAATCATAATTTGAAGGATCCCTGACATTATATGCCAATCCAACAAATTCGCCGCTGACTCGATCACCCTTTGATCCAAATATAAACAAATCTGCAGAAACCGTGTAATAATTTCCTGGAAGCATCCTTCGATTAAAAGCTCTGCAAAATGTGCTTTCAGGCCATTTGCCATGTTTAGCGTCTAGTGTTTGATAACGTTTCGTAAGCTGGGTATTTACTGTACAACCAAATGCCTCAAAGTTGCTCGGTTCGATGGGAGTTACTTTGTAGTCTTTGAAAGATGCCACATGTTCGTACATTCCATTTGCTAGAAGAACGCCGCCAACTGGCCTAAAAGAAAACAACTTGCATTTAATCGGCTGTGAAACAAGTGAAACAGTGCAAAGCGATTAGCGATTGTAACTAAAGAGATTTCTGCAGCCGATTAGTCAAGCCTTACATATAATGAAAGCAAGCTGCAAAGCACAATGAGTGAGTTAGCTACAGTGTCGTAGCGTAGATTTGAGCACCTTAGTTCAAGAACCAAGGGCCCAATGAAAAGGAGCCCCAGATATGTTACTTACATGAGCCATAGCTAGGCATCTTCGTCAAGAAACCTCTCATGGATAATAATTTTTTTTTTGTAGAATATTGCTTCAAAATTACTATTTATCCAACTTCTCAAACGTTCAAATCTTTGAAAAATCTGTGCACTCGTTTAGAAATAGTCTTGCGTTGATGTGCTACTCATTACATCAACAGGTGATTTTTTACAATTTTTGAAAACCGTTTTACGAAAATGTGCCCATATTATAATCGGCTTCGTACGTGAAGGAGCCTTCTCTTCCACAAAATTGTCATTGGTTGAGGTTCCAAAGGGTGCAGTCTCATAAAACCTTCCAAGGGGAACACCCTCGGACCCTTTCCTTTAAACACGTTTCACTCGCATTGAAGACCTTCTAGATCTAGTGCGTTTCAAGGTCAATTTTATGATGGCCCGTTCAGGAAGCCTCGCTAAGGGTCCCAAGCGTCTCGGTTACGCCATTGGTTAGCCATTCAGGTTAAATGCATCTTTTGCTGTTTGCTTTATTTACATGTGCAGCTTGACTAACCGTTAGTAGAAAATCTATTTGCTTGCAATCGCTGGTCAGGCCTTTGTTAGACCGTGAGACAAATCTATTATTCATTGTTATTGAGACATTCATTCTAACCGTTATAAAATGCAAGTTAATTCATCAATCAACCAATTAATCAACTGATCATCTGATTGCCTCCTTCAGGCTGTAAAATAAGAATAGTCATGGATTTACTGTGGACTTTGAAAGGTTTCTATAATCTTTGAAGACATTTTACAAGATTATCTTTGTGAGCTTAAATCTCCAGATTTTCGAGATTCAATTTTTTGATTCGGAAAATATTTTGTCACCTACCTGCTAGGAAAATGCCCCTTTGTCGATAAAACATGAGTACCATCCAAGTACACAGAGACATCATTTTCTCGCACATTCACTGTAACATTATTCCATACACCACCTTTGAATGGTCCTCCTGGGCATGCGCCGATTTTTGAATTGCTCCATTGGGCTTTTGAGTTCTGAACAAAACCAGTCGTATAACAGCTACCTTGAGAGCCAGCTCTGTAACAAGAAATTCAGGTTAGTTTAGAAAAGCAGGAACGATTAAAAAATCGTCAAACAGGCACCAAAAGAGACCATTTGGGTCAAAATAGGAATATTTTTTTAACTACCGTGTCTCCCAAAAAGTAGTAGACACGTTGTTCAAAAAATCGCCCCCATTCTTTAAGGCTGCCTAACGCCTGCGGTTCCTGCGCTATCATAAACATTAAGAAGAACAGAGGAGATGTGAATAATGAGGCATTGGGTGGCAGTAATTGGGTCGTATCGGCTAATTATATTTCATTGCAAGCAATGAACAACAAGCTTAAAATTAAAATTTATTTTTCTCCCGTCTTGTCAATGATGAAATTAATTTATAGAAGTCGATTAATTTTGTTCTTATCAGTTAAAAATTGTAAAATAGCGTCTTGGAAACCCAAATTTTGAACCATACTTTTCAAGGGACATTGCAATTTTTGACTAACAGCCGAAATTTTGCAATTTTTTCAGCCCTGAAGTGTTGCATGAAAATGTGCATTATTTCTGACATTCAAGACCACAAAAAGTTTTCTCTTTGTTCATTCATATCGAGTATTTAGAAAATTTGATCGACATTTTTTGATCGTTTTGAGTGTTTTCGAGACCGTAAAATTTTAAGAAACTCGCTTACAACTCAAGCAACAGAATACTAAACTACTTACAAAAACTCCTTGAATCTAATTCTGGATTGTTTCTAAAGGTTAATTCATAAATCTTCAAAATCGGTCCAGTGTACGATTTATCGTGGCCTGTCAAAAATGGATAGTTCTTTTCTGTCGCACCCGGTATAATTTCTTTATTTTTGTAACAGATTAGTGCTTCAAACTGGCAGAATATACGAAATTCTTATGATGGAAAAGAGGAAAAAGACAATAAAGAAGACGTGGTTGGTTTCACGATCCTTGAGGAAGGTATATTGGATTGGCTTTAGTTGTTTTTGTTTATTTTGAGTATTTATAAATCAAAACAGGAAAGAATATCTTTTAAGCCATATCCCCGTTGTCAACCTTCGTTTTTTTTTCATAGGACAGATTTTTTCAGAACAACATCCGCTACTTTTTAGTGACATGCCAGTACTAAGTGAATAAAAATCGCAAACGAATAAATTTCTGTGGCGAATTATGCAAGCTTCGAATATACAAAAGTAGATTGCCTGAAAGATATGTGGCTCACTAGATCTGCCTGCGATAAGGGGCTGCGAAGAGAAGACGTGTATACCGGGTGCACCCAAAAAGTTTCCACTTTTGATAGGCCAAGGTAAATCGTACACAAGTTCGAATCAAAAGATTTGTGATGTATTCTATAGCCAAAACCCGAAATGATGCTCGGCAATTTTTTAAGATTTGTGCTGGTTTCTTTCTGAATTAAAAGCGATTTCCTAAGAATCATTGGTTTAGAAACGGCCTAACTCCGTCGAAAAACATCGATCAAATTTCGTAAACACCTAATATATTTCATATTTTCGTATATTTCGATTTATTAAGGAGGGGGACCCTTCAACCTAGTGGCTGATTTTCAAGGGGCCCTCTACATAAATACTTGTAAAATATACAGGTTAAAAACATCTAGGAATTNGTAATTGGGTCGTATCGGCTAATTATATTTCATTGCAAGCAATGAACAACAAGCTTAAAATTTAAATTTATTTTTCTCCCGTCTTGTCAATGATCAAATTAATTTATAGAAGTCGATTAATTTTGTTCTTATCAGTTAAAGATTGTAAAATAGCGTCTTAGAAACCCAAATTTTGAACCATACTTTTCAAGGGACATTGCAACTCTTGACTAACAGCCGAAATTTTGCAATTTTTTCAGCCCTGAAGTGTTGCATGAAAATGTGCATTATTTCTAACATTCAAGACCACAAAAAGTTTTCTCATTGTTCATTCATATCGAGTATTTAGAAAATTTGATCGACATTTTTTGATCGTTTTGAGTGTTTTCGAGACCGTAAAATTTTAAGAAACTCGCTTACAACTCAAGCAACAGAATACTAAACTACAAAAACTCCTTAAATCTAATTCTGGATTGTTTCTAAAGGTTAATTCATAAATCTTCAAAATCGGTCCAGTGTACGATTTATCGTGGCCTGTCAAAAATGGATAGTTCTTTTCTGTCGCACCCGGTATAATTTCTTTATTTTTGTAACAGATTAGTGCTTCAAACTGGCAGAATATACGAAATTCTTATGATGGAAAAGAGGAAAAAGACAATAAAGAAGACGTGGTTGGTTTCACGATCCTTGAGGAAGGTATATTGGATTGGCTTTAGTTGTTTTTGTTTATTTTGAGTATTTATAAATCAAAACAGGAAAGAATATCTTTTAAGCCATATCCCCGTTGTCAACCTTCGTTTGTTTTTCATAGGACAGATTTTTTCAGAACAACATCCGCCACTTTTTAGTGACATGCCAGTACTAAGTGAATAAAAATCGCAAACGAATAAATTTCTGTGGCGAATTATGCAAGCTTCGAATATACAAAAGTAGATTGCCTGAAAGATATGTGGCTCACTAGATCTGCCTGCGATAAGGGGCTGTGAAGAGAAGACGTGTATACCGGGTGCACCCAAAAAGTTTCCACTTTTGATAGGCCAAGGTAAATCGTACACAAGATCGAATCAAAAGATTTGTGATGTATTCTATAGCCAAAACCCGAAATGATGCTCGGCAATTTTTTAAGATTTGTGCTGGTTTCTTTCTGAATTAAAAGCGATTTCCTAAGAATCATTGGTTTAGAAACGGCCTAATTCCGTCGAAAAACATCGATCAAATTTCGTAAACACCAAATATATTTCATATTTTCGTATATTTCGATTTATTAAGGAGGGTGACCCTTCAACCTAGTGGCTGATTTTCAAGGGGCCCTCTACATAAATACTTGTAAAATATACAGGTTAAAAACATCTAGGAATTACTTACAATAAATTCATGCAACTAAATCATCAAGACTAAGAGTGAAAAGTAAAAGAAAAGTGCTTAAAGCCCTATAGACTGGGAACATGAAAGCAAAATAAGAAAACAATTTCTTTCTATCAACACAAAAATATGATTGAATGTACAGAAAAGTGAAGGTTTTAAAATTGGTAAAGGTAATACTAGGATTGTGCAAGAATCGAGCGACCCCTCGTGCTACTGTTCATAACTAACCCACCTATTAATTCCCAAGTCGTTTTCAAGAGCTTTCTCGTTGCCTTGTCTAGCTCATTCTTTAGAAAATTTGATCAAAACATTTTGCGATTCAGATTAAGAATTTTAAGAAATCGTAGTAGCGCGGAAAGAAACGAAGGGGCCGAAAAGTCGTAAAGAAATCGCCAAGTATTATTTGGAATTTTGACCATAGATTACATTATCAATCTCTCAATCTTTGGAATTGGCCGTGTGTACGATTTATCATAGCCTGTCAAAGGTGGGGACTTTTTTGGGGCACCCAGTCTATAAAAAATTGATTTACCTGAAATACACAAAATCAAAATTATGATTATCCTGAGCATTGAAGAACAATCCAAGCGATCCTGACGTATGAGATCCTGAATATCCACGTTGGTTGAAAAGAGTTGCGGATATCGCATAATTTTTGTACGTCTCGCCTGGATCATGAACTGCCAGGCAAAATACATTCTCCATGTATCGTTTTGTGGCAGAATCGAGTCGATAATAATGCGAGCTGATACGGCTATATGATTTGCAGTTGACCATCGTGAATTGATTTGGGAGGACAGATGAAACGTCGAATTCTTTAAAGCGAATCAATGTTTCGGCACCAAGGCCAACCACCACTCCTACTTTACCCAAAGGAGAGAAATGAGGGTGGAAGACTTTTACTTGCATGCCATTCAAGGTGACTCTCGCTTCATTGCCGCTAACACGAAGCTGGAAAAAAAGAGAATATGCAAACACTTTCATAAGAAATTAGGATTGAGCATCATGAGTGTAGTCGATGCGGTACACTATTTTGAAACGTGGATATTTGTTTATAGCATGTCCGCTACAATCCCTTTTTAAAGTGAATAAAGCCACAAACTGCAACTAACAAAGAACAAAAGACCATGCAATCCGGAGACGCTCGTAGCGGGAAATGGATTCTAAATAATTGAGGCCCCGTTCACACTGCTCCGTATTCATATGAAAACGGATACAAAAGTATCCATTTTCACCTTGCGTTCACACTGCTCCACCCTGAAAACGGAGACTTTTGAAAACGGATACTTTTGAAAACGGAGACTTTTGAAAACGCAAAAACGCAGTGTGAACACCGAAAACGCAAAAACGGATACTTTTGAAAACGCATGCAACTACAACAACACAACAAAATGCTTAGCACGTGCCAATTTCGACAAGTTCTCAACATTGCTGAGCCACTCAAGGCTAATCTGATGCTTGGAGAAATCTTTGAAAAGTTTGTCACCAATTTTCAGGGCTGTAAACATTGGTCTTATTTCGATAGCGTTTTCTTTTTCATCCAGAGCAGTGTGAACGCTTCATCGTTTTCGCAGCGTTTTCATAATTACCCAAAGCAGTGTGAACGGATAAAACGAATCAAAATGAAAACGGATAAAAACGAATACGGAGCAATGTGAACATAGCCTGAGTTCCCACTACGAGAGACTCGTACAATTCGCAGTGTTGATAACAACAAATAAGACAACAACTGTTACAATCGAATTCTTCTAGAGATGAAACTACTTAAATTTCTAAGATAGAGAACATGGTTGGTTTATAGTGAAAATAGTTTCAATTCGCAAGCTATAAGAACGAGGCAATTTAGTTTCTGCTCTTTCAACACCTTGAATATTTCTTAACAAAAGTTTGAGTCGTCTTTTCTCGATAGGAGCGTAATTTCCGTGACAGATGACACCTATCGTCGGACGATCAACAAACCGGATATAAACATAATTTCTTCGATTTTAGTAGTCCACAAAGTCGTACGAACCCATCACCCTTCATTCGTTTGTGCTAAACCAGAACGATGAAAATGTTTGGCGGGAAGGGAGCGCTCTCGAGTTTTATTCACTATTAATAAACTGAACGATTCTATTGAAAAATGTTGCTGTGAGTCCATCTGGTTCCATGGAACGGTCTCTGTGTAAATAAAGTTAAAATACGGAGAAGCTGAATTTGCCTAAAATTCCACAAATCGCCCTTTGTCTGTCTCAAAAATGTTCTCACTTGTATTTTATTAGTGTCCCCATCTGATTTGCCTCTGTCAAACACAGATGCAAGTAGCCACTCAGATCTTCGTTTAGGACAAAAGAAGGGCAATTCCTTGCCAATCCGAATGTGTCACAGAAGCACCCTCCTGCTTCGCGTTCGAACGATAGATTGAAAAGACATCTTTTTATCTACGGTGGGTGTACTGAACGTTTGGAACAGTTTTCATGCACTTGAAGGACGCTTGCAACGAATCAAAGCATAAATAAAACACAGCATGGTAAATTTCAACGAGCAAATTATGAAACAATAACAAGTCGTCCAGGAAATGGCGTCAGCCAAACAGTTTCTCTTGTATTTGCATGGGATTTAAGAAACGCGGTAGTTATTCCTACAAAAATTTTTTCCTCCCTGTGTCCCTATGCCCATTCCCCCTGTGTCCCTATGCCCGTCAAGGTTGTTGTTGTTGTGCCTGGTTTCCTTGTTTCCCTGTGTTCTGATTTGAGCCCTGAAGCAACAACAACAACCTTCAAGGGCATAAGGACACAGGGAGGAAAAAAATTTGTAGGAATAACTACCGCGTTTCTTAAGGCCCATGGTATTTGTGCGAATATCGCCCAACCTTTGTTAGAAAGACTTCATTGAGTTGAGATAAAAGTGAACTACAGGACAAACGCAGGGCGATGGGTCTATACCTCATGAAAACGCCAAATTTCTCATAAAGGACCTTTGCAAGAATATGCTACATCTCTAAAATCAACTTCGGTTCCAACATTGTCTTTTGTGCCTTAAAATGTTAGTGATTTTTGAAACAGCGAAATACCATTTTAATGTCATCCAGTATAGTCACATTTACCCGTATTTCAACCTAGCACATACCTCCACTTTGAACCAAGTGCGTCCTTTGGGGGGACCGCCGGGGCAAAAGCCACTCTGCGAACCAATCCATTGAATTTGGTTGTCCTGGACATAACCTGTACGGTAGCAGCCAGCCCTGCTGTGTAATCTACAAACAAGAAAATCGGGAGAAATCTTAAAGTAAAAGAACAGTGTTAAAAATAGAACTTGCTACTTGCCTAATTTACATGGAGGGTTACTCTGGTATATTTAGGATAGGAGTGCTCAGACTGTGGTACAATACATGAACAACAACAAAACAATTTCTAGCAACAAAATAGACCCAAATAAATAATTTCTCATCAATAATTATGATGTCAGCATGTTAGCTCTATGGGAAAATGTTCGCATAATGTAT
This sequence comes from Aurelia aurita, assembly GCA_004194415.1. Taxonomy (NCBI): domain Eukaryota; kingdom Metazoa; phylum Cnidaria; class Scyphozoa; order Semaeostomeae; family Ulmaridae; genus Aurelia; species Aurelia aurita. The sequence goes on along the minus strand of REGM01000253.1, from coordinate 306,012 downwards.
TTGGATATTCATGTATTTTGATATTGACAATGTGACTTAAATTTCGTATGTAAATCATGTTTTTATTTATTTGTTTTTAATTTATTTCATGTTTGAGACCCAAAAAATAATCCAGAATTTCATGAACCCAAAAAAATAATTGTACAACTGACCCAAAAAAATAACGTTTGCCCAAATTTTAACCTAAAAAAATAACCTGAGCACCCATATCCAGAATATACCAGAGTACCCCCCCCCCCCCCCTCTCTTGGCATAATTTGTCTGATAACAGAAGGAATTACCGTCCTTAGAATAATCGACCAATAAACAATAATTGGCGCGTAGCCTTCTTCGGTTTTATTTTAAATCTAGATCGCTATATCTCCGTTCATTTACCTTGATCTTGTTGTTATCGATAATTTTCCTTGATTGACACTCCAATACAAAGTGATTTGCAATCGCAAACAGAGGGATTTCTACGGCCGCTAGTCAAGCTGGGCATGTAAACAAGACAGACCTCAAAAGATTCCCTGAAACCTAGTCAGCTAACCCACTTNGTCCCCGGCAGGACTCCGCTTTTCTAATGATTCTAGCTTATGCGTGTTATTGTTATAACAAATTGATTTATTTCGCTTCAATCAATGAAAAGGGTGTTGGTCGCATTTATAGCCAAAGTGGAGGGCGTGGTCCGGAAAAAGTTTCTGGGGCTTCGCCCCAGAACCCGTCGTATTTTGCCCCCCCCCCAATAAAAAATCCTGGCGGCGCCACTGAGAATATACCAGAGTACCCTCCCCCCCCTCTCTTGGCATAATTTGTCTGATAACAGAAGGAATTACCGTCCTTAGAATAATCGAACAATAAACAATAATTGGCGCGTAGCCTTCTTCAGTTTTATTTTAAATCTAGATCGCTATATCTCCGTTCATTTACCTTGATCTTGTTGTTATCGATAATTTTCCTTGATTGACACTCCAATACAAAGTGATTTGCAATCGCAAACAGAGGGATTTCTACGGCCGCTAGTCAAGCTGGGCATGTAAACAAGACAGACCTCAAAAGATTCCCTGAAACCTAGTCAGCTAACCCACTTGTTTTGCATGCATAATGGGGCTATTAAGAGACGACAAGAGCATATATCGAAAAAAGGAGGATATATCCTGCCGCCTAAATTTCATAATCTAATGTAGAAGCGAAACAGTAGGCAATGCAATTCTTGCAAGTTTTTTTATGAATTTAAACCCGTTGCTTTTATTGACACGCCAATACACAACGTGATTTGCAATCGCAAGCAAAGGGATGTCTACGGCCGCTAGTCAGGCCGGGAATGTAAACAAAGCAGGCCACAATGGAGTCCCTGGATCTCAGCTTTTTTTCATTACTTTATTTTAAGTAGGCTGGCATGATTTCTAGCTCTATTACAGCTAATTTAGGCCTACTATGCATGCCGCATCCAGGCATGGGACCCCTAGTTTAACGTCCCTTCAGAAGGACGGTGAAGTGAGTTGCTTGGTCAGGCATCTGGAAGATCACCCATCCGGATTTTGACCACACGTGATCAAGCTTAACTTCAGTTACCTAAAGGAAACTGTATAAGCCACTCGGCCACTCACCCCACATTCAGGTAGCTAACTGACTTGTTGTACATGCAAAATGTGAGTAATTAAGAGACGATATGAGCATGTTTCGAAAGATACAGGATACATCTGCCGCTTAAATTCATTATCAGTTAAGCAATGCAATTTTTGTTATTTTTGCATGAATTAAACCCGTTGCTTGTTATTGACACGCCAATACAAAGTGATTAGCGATTGCAAACAAAGGGATTTCTACGGCCGATTAGTCAAGCTGCAAATGTATAAAAACTAACTCTGTTCTACCTGTGATAGCAAGGATGAATAATATTTCAGCCAATCAGCGATTCTGTTGATATATGTAATTAGCCAATCAAAGTGCTTGAAAAACAATGGGATTTTTCGTCGAGGCGGATCATGGCGGACATGGAGCCCTCGAGCTGCGAGAAAATGCCCTGCAGTTTCCGGCTTGTTGCACGCAGTATTTCGTCCTAACAAGCCAAATCAACAATTTGTTTAAAGATAAATGGTTAGTCTAAATTTCTATCTTTTGCATTTTCAGATTTCCGCTATTACCGGAGATAGTGCCTCTTGATTGGCTAATTACAGATATCAACAGAACCGCTGATTGGTTGAAACATTATTCCTCCTTGCTACTGCTTGCAAAAGATGAATGCTTCGCAGATTTGAGAGAGTGTCAGTTTGTGACTACGTTCACGCGATACCGGCACAATTTGAAAACGGCAAAAACTGTGACGGTACCAGAATTTTAGCTAGCATTCAAACGATACTGGCACAATTTGAAAACGGTAGACAATTTTACGGCAACAAAATCCTTGCAATTTCCCCAGAAACAAGGCTACAATCTGATGCCTAAAGCATCTAGGCCTAAGGTAGTTTGAGTCGTTACAACCCGCTTGCTGGACAAAATTCTTCCGATTTTCAGAATTTTTATATATCTTCAATTTAACAGAGTCTACGCTTCCGAACGCTTTCAATAAATAAAAAAAAAGTTTTTTGGTTTTTCTTCTCTCATGTAGTATATATTCCCTTGTACCTGTACTTTTTTATTTTAAGTATCTGTATTTAGTGTAATATTAATTTTATATTAAGCGTATTATATGTTCAATGTAATTGCCGCAGGGTTGCTATGTATTTCCATGCTCCTCGTGGTATTGTCTTGTAATATTGTAATTGTTATTGTAAGTTTTATGAGGATATAAAAAAACAGAGTCTACGGTTCTCGGAATTTGTTTGGTTTTGGACCACCAATCAAAAAAGCCAACAATCATGAATCATAGTGCCCAAACGTAAGTGTATGATTTGTGCTTACCTGAAGATGATAAAATCGAAATTCTGATTATCAACAATGTTGAAGGCCAATCCAACCGATCCATAATTGATTCCNCACATTAAGACTAAAGTTCACTGTACGGCCTAGTTTCATTTTAAATTCTTTATATACGAAATCCCTTCAGTTTACAAATTCAAAATTAAATAAGAAAATAAATATCATTGCTATATTTAAATACATTATTATATACAGTTAAATTTGACTGTAGCTTTAGCCTCCTGCATATACCAATATTAAAACTGTCTCATCATGGAAGAGCTATAATGTTGTTACCCCAAAATTTCCGCTGTAGACCCTTAATGTTAAGAAAATGAATTCAAGTCAGCATGGGTGAAGACCAAAAGTTCACTCTAGCCTCCGCGGCGTAGACATTAATTTGACTGTAGCTTGACACATTCTGCGTACATGAATAATAAACCTGTCTCGTGGTAGAGCTATAATGTTGTTACCCCGAAATTTCCGCTGTAGACCCTTAATGTTAAGAAAATGAATTCAAGTCAGCATGGGTGAAGACCAAAAGTTCACTCTAGCCTCCGCGGCGTAGTCGTTAATTTGACTGTAGCTTGACACTTGCTGCGTACATGAATAATAAACCTGTCTCGTGGTAGAGCTGGAATGTTGTTGGCTTAAAATTTCCGCGGTAGCCCCTTAATGTTAAGAAAATGAATTGAATGCAACATGGGTTAAGACCAAAGGTTCACTCTAGCCTCCGCGGCGTAGTCGTTAATTTGACTGTAGGTTGACACTTTTTGCGTACATGAATAATAAACCTGTCTCGTCGTAGAGCTGGAATGTTGTTGGCCTAAAGTTGCCGCGGTAGACCCTTAATGTTAAGAAAATGATTTCAAGGCAACATGGGTTTATACTAAGGCGCGCTATTTGGCCAAAGAACAGCTTGTTTGAGCTACCGCAGATAGAAGCTTCTCTTAATGAATATGGCGAGGAGCGTATCTTAATCAACAAGGACAAGGCCTTGTATGTGGTATGTTCCGTTAAGCCTGGTTCCATACAGAATTATGATTTTCATCCTAGTTATCGCTAACGCTACCTTAACCACCACGCTCCTTACCAATCAAACTAGAAATCCTGATGTTATTACATACACAAAAACAGGATTTAACTTTCTACCTCAATGTCTTTTCACATCAGTTCAAGGGTGTCAAGACACCTAGTATGGTATTAATAAATAAATGTTTACTTGCGTTCTTTTGATTGTTGTTGTTTTCTTTGTTTTGACTCTCCCTGCCTTGTGAGCTTATGAGCAGCATTTCAACAGACCTTGGACTAAATTAGGCCAACGGTTTTTTCGTATCAAACTCCCTTGTATTCCTGTGTGCGCACATACACACAGGAATACAAGGGAGTTATATTCGGAAAAGCGGTTGGACTAATTTAGACCAAGGTCGGCTGAAATGTTGCTCATAAACCAAGGCTTGGCGAAACAAAACAAAGAAGACAACAACCATCAAAACAAGGTAAGTAAACATTTATTTATTAATAACATAATAGGTGTCCTGACACCCTTGGATAGGGTGGTTAAGTTGCTACTATATATACTGGTTAAAGGTAATAGCAGTGATAACAATGACAACAATAATCAGTCTAGTTTCCATATACTGGGTGAGTCAAAACAAGTTTCACCATTTGTGACAGTGTAGAAATTGATCTAATAGACAGATCTCATAAATCCTTGCTTTAAATCTACCTATGGAAGCCTAACTTCGATTTAGGGAGGTCTCTTCTTCTCAATACAATTTACCTCGTGAATTTTTGGTTGCCCAGTATGGTGAGTAACCTTAATAAACTGGCTCTCTGTATCGATATTCCAGTAGCCGCAAGGTGAAGTGACTCAATAAATTAGGATCAATGTCGATGACTAATTCGGATATCGGGATTTTTGATAGTTTGAATTCGATATTCCATTTGTCTCCAGGGTACAACCATAATCTAATAAAGAACTTAGACAACAAATTTGTTACGAAAACTACGCTCCTTCTGGCTTTTCAATTTCTATATTAGAAGATTTATGATTCCTTAAGGGATTTGACGCGCAAAAAGTTGCCCTTCGTCTAACAGGGACAAACCCAAAGAAGCCATGTTCATCATCATCATCATCATCTCATCTTCATTACTTTATTTTGAGTAAACTGAAAAGATATCTAGCTATATTACAACTAATTTAGTCCTACTGCAAGCAGTGCATGCTGCATCCGGGCATGGAGCCCCTGGTTCAACGTTCTTCACGAAGGATGGGGAAGTGAGTTGTTTGGTCCGGCATCTGGTCCGGCATCTGGAAGGTTGCCCATCCAAATTTTGACATCACTCGATAGAGCTTACCTTCATTTTAAACGGTAACGGCAGCATTTCAACATTTTCCAGTGAGAAATATGGACAGATTTTGTAACAATAATATCCGTTGCTTTTGATTGACATGCCAGTGCAAAGTGATTTGCTACTGTTAACAAAGGGATTTATACGGCCAACTAATCAAGCGGAAAATGTAAACAGAGAGCTAACTCATTTTTGTGCTTGCAAAATGGGGCTATTAAAGACCCATTGCTAACCATGATCTTTTGTGGTGCCAAAGTCGACTTTCGTATGATATGAAACTCGTTTCTGGCTTAGGTTCTGTTTGTCTTGCTTTTCATTCGGCGCACAAAGGATCACGGTTGACAATGGGCCTTTAAGAGATGACAAGAGCATGCTTCGAAAGAAAAAGGATATCATCTGAAAGTACAATCTATCTTCGTTCTAATGATATGCAGTTTGGATGCAGTAATGGAATTATTTGTCATTTAATTCATATTTTAGTAAGTATGGCCAATTTCAGATGCAGCATGCTAACTGAGGAAAATCAAGACCTCTTCTAACTGATAATGGTATAAAAAAAGGCCTCACTTTTGAATTAGAATTCACAGGAAGTGATCTATAAAAGATTTAACATTGAAGTATAACGACAATAAACATGAAACCCAGACAAAGAATGTATAAATTTATGTTAAAATTCACTGTTTTGTAAAAAAACTTATGTAGGGAATTTAAATTTCCCAAGGGGGCTTATTCGTTGAGGCTTATTTGTTAAACATTGTCTGAGCTGAGGGCTTATTCGGGGGGGAGGTGGCTTATTCGAAGGTGGGAATTTTTTCGAGGATTTACTGCACTGTTGAGTTGGTACAAAGTTGGTCTCATCTTGATGATAATGAAATCTTTAGAAATTCTAAATATAGCACCAAGGAATAGAAACTTGGTAGATAAACAAATGCTTTCGTACTTTAAACAAAGTTATTTGGAAATGGTCCAAAAGTAATGAAGAAGGAAAGCCTCAGAAATTTAAATCTTCTTTCGGTGTCTTTGATAATATTAAAACTGATAAATTTCTAGACGTTGTTGTAATGTTTTCCGTACCCTGGGTACCAGTGTTTTCCGATGTCACAAATAATCGGACCTAACGTAAGGTCCTACTTTGTTTGACTTTCCTTCGCGAGGTTTTTTGTTTTCAGAATGGACCACAGATCAGGCACTAGAAGCCACACGGAGGAGGAAGGAACAACTTTGTTTCCAAAATTATATTCCATGGATATTACAAGTCTGTCTACTGCCTCGTAACAAATCGTGCACTGTTTGGAAAACTATTGCAATTCAATTGTTTCCATTTTAAAAGTTTACCTGTAATTGGTTTTCCTGGGCTGTTGCTGAACATACTTGTTGGGTGGATCCATTTTATCGAAACATTTACGACAGCGTAAATGTGTTTTAACGACAAGGTTACGCGCGAATACCTTTTACTAGTACCACCCAGTCTCTCGGCAACTTTAAAGTAAATGAACGGAGCTATAACGATCAAGTCTAAACGTAGCACGAGAGAATGGCGCGCGCCACTTATGTTCCTAATGTTTTCATCGGTCGAGAAAATGAAATACAATAGGTTATATTTATATTGACCCCGTACCCCGTTGATTTACTTTAAAGTGGGCTCTGCATGTATGCTGAATCATTGGAAGTCAAATTATAATCACCTCCCAACTCTGCATGCTGGGTAACTTGGTTCCATGTANAGTAATGAAGAAGGAAAGCCTCAGAAATTTAAATCTTCTTTCGGTGTCTTTGATAATATTAAAACTGATAAATTTCTAGACGTTGTTGTAATGTTTTCCGTACCCTGGGTACCAGTGTTTTCCGATGTCACAAATAATCGGACCTAACGTAAGGTCCTACTTTGTTTGACTTTCCTTCGCGAGGTTTTTTGTTTTCAGAATGGACCACAGATCAGGCACTAGAAGCCACACGGAGGAGGAAGGAACAACTTTGTTTCCAAAATTATATTCCATGGATATTACAAGTCTGTCTACTGCCTCGTAACAAATCGTGCACTGTTTGGAAAACTATTGCAATTCAATTGTTTCCATTTTAAAAGTTTACCTGTAATTGGTTTTCCTGGGCTGTTGCTGAACATACTTGTTGGGTGGATCCATTTTATCGAAACATTTACGACAGCGTAAATGTGTTTTAACGACAAGGTTACGCGCGAATACCTTTTACTAGTACCACCCAGTCTCTCGGCAACTTTAAAGTAAATGAACGGAGCTATAACGATCAAGTCTAAACGTAGCACGAGAGAATGGCGCGCGCCACTTATGTTCCTAATGTTTTCATCGGTCGAGAAAATGAAATACAATAGGTTATATTTATATTGACCCCGTACCCCGTTGATTTACTTTAAAGTGGGCTCTGCATGTATGCTGAATCATTGGAAGTCAAATTATAATCACCTCCCAACTCTGCATGCTGGGTAACTTGGTTCCATGTAAGCAGACCATAAATGCGTTCGATTTATCAACAGATTTCAACTCATTTGTTTAACCATTCCTAGTTTTGTGGTCGTAACGATCGAAGTCTGTTGATTTTACTTTCGGTTCCTTATCAAGCCACACCTTGGCCACATGACGCAGCAAGAAGATCTGTTTTGCCCATATGGTTGGTAGTTTACAGAAGTTAATCCTATAAAGCTGATAAGAATTTGTTGTGCCCAACCCCTGCTCTAAGCTTAGTCAACTTGCTACATCGCTACGGGTGGGCTTGGGGGCAGAGCATCCCCCAGGTGGCTATTTGTCGGAAGTTTTGCTCCACGTGTCAGATCTTTTGTGAGTGACAGGTCCACTTTTAAAGACCCTCTGCTAACCATGTGGCTTTGCACGCCGTTGCTGTCCCAGAATGCACTGCAAATGAACTTTCATAGATTATCTGAAAGTCTCTGATGCTAGACCAGTGTTGTGCTGTTTCTTCATGCGCAGCACGCAAAGCCTCATGGTTAGCAGAGGGTCTTTAAGAGATTTTGTTGGAGAGACGATGCAATGAACATCAATTTGTTAATCTTATAGGATAAATTGTGGCAGGAATTATTGATCTACAGCAAATGGATTCATATTTACTACTAATTTTGTCAGTGGACATGTTGACATGCAAGCTAAAGCAAATTGTTAGTTACTGAAGAACTATCTGAGTCATATCATGCTTGGACTTGACTTGTAGCAAGTCCATATCATGCATGAATATAACGCATGGCCCTCCAACTATTGTTGTTGCTGTTTTCGTTGATGATTTTGCCGTCAGAAAATTGCATTTCCTTGCCCCCCTATGTAGTCATGTCTCAAGGGCAGTAGTGACGTGTACGTATCTACTTATCGACTATTGTCAATTCATCTGGTATGCTATTGCATTCACGTGCTTTTTCCTCGCTTTTTCTATCCATTCAATCATACATCAAAGGAATTTTTGGAAATTTCTTTATAGTAGAGATCTTGTTTGATCCAAAGACTGCTCAAAAAGGGGACAACGAGAACGTCATCCATTTGCACCATTCTAAAGTGAAAGACACAGAACTAAAGTCTGTCTCAAATTAGATGCTACGTGAGATATGCGGCAACGCAAATTACTCATGCAAAACAATTCAATTGTTGTTATTCGCTGGCATTTTCACGTGACATCTAATTTGAGACAGACTTTAAGCAATTTTGTAGTTAATGAACGACGCAGTGGGCGGTGCCACGGGGGAATTGGAGGATACTCCTCCATCCCCCCCCCCCCCACTTCTCTCTGGGATCGGCTTTCCAGTTCATCCAAGTCGGTCGAGAAGTATCGCAGCAGGGGTTACATAGTTAGATTTTGATAAAAAGGGCCGTTCCGGGGTAGAAAGTGTGTGGTCCCACAAAAATTCCCCCGGATGCCTATTTTCATTTGCCCTCCCCAGTGTCCTCTCTGGAATCTGTCAACCTTGTCCCCGGGGCCATTTGTCATATTTGGGACTTCTCCGTGACCTTGAATCTGTTTTAAAAAAGGCGAAAGGCACTGGGACAGGTTGACAATTTGCTATTGACTCCGTGGTGGGGTGGCCTTGTGAAGGGGTGGTTTCTGGTTGAAAGAATTCCGTCTTTTAAATCATCGCATCACTGAATCAAGGTACTTAAAGTGAATTATCTGAGCTATATGGCTGAGTCTATAAATAGAATAGGGCAAAGGAAAACCAAAGCACGTCATTGTTTCTTTTGGCTTTGCTTTCTTTTGCCACACGCTGGATTATCAAATACAATAGGCTATTTTAATGCCTATGAGATCTCATCTTTTAACTCAGATTCACTTTAATATCAAAGCTAAGCGAAATATACCCGACTTAAATTAACACAATTGTTCGAAATGTTCGTTATTTCGGTGCAAAATTAATTTCCCATTATTCGTTTCATTAAAAAGTTGGAGCTCTTTACGCATGTAGTGATCACTGGCCCCGCTGTCTGACGTCATAAATGTTGGCATGCACCACAGCCCATAGTCTGCTTGCACAGTCAGTCAGACTAAACAAACAAAAACATCCGAACTATGTTTCAAACATGCAAAGAAATGAAATATTTTCGATTTCATGACATGATCTTCTGGTTCTTTACTTGAGAAAAAAGACAATTCTTATCAATATTTGTTCAAACAATTTTCAAAAATTGCTGTGGTTTTACGCCTATTTTTTAATAAGAAATACTTCCCTTCGTTAACATGCTGTTAAAGTTTAGACCCTTTTGAACTACGTGGAATACACTAATTTTTTATTAGAAACTTAAACCCTGTGTTCGTACGAGGTTTTTTTAGATTACTCGCTTTTACAAGGAATACGTTTATTCCAGGCTGAGATTTGGTGTAATTTTGTTGTGGTATTTAAAAAAGTGTTTACTTAAATTAAAAATGGAATATTCATATGTTTTGCACATACGCTGAATCTCATTCTTAAGATGGTTTTGAGAAGGTTTGGGGGGGGGGTATCAAGTTTGTAAAAAAATTAGCCCAACCTTAATAATAATAATAATAATTCTAGAACTCAATTAATTGTAAATTTATGGATGGCAGGATACTGTAAGATTTCAAAACCTGTTAAATGCCCAATGAAAATCACAGCTGCAACTTAGTTTGTAAAATATTTTAACCCATGTAGCAAAGTTTCCTAATTTTTTTCAATTTGACCGACAGTTTCTTATGAGCAGTTTCTTAGAAAGAATCAATGTTATAGAGCTTCCACAGTTCTGACGTCAGTAACCCATATCACCGTTTAAGTCTAACCCAGATAATCAAATCTCCGAAAAAGCCTCTTTGAAAAGCAAGGACCTGTTACAGTTAATCTTCTTACAGAAGAAAGAATTTGGAGTCAAAAGCGGGTTTTGGGCCTCAAGGGACTCTAATACTGTACCAGACACTTAATTAAGAGAAATCCTATACTGAAATAAATAAGGCTCAACATTCTTAAATGAATGGAATGAATCTACAAGAGAGATTAAAAATTCAAATAAATTTAATTTGAGCTGAGTCTAAAAATAGTCCCTTAATTTGAAACTTAAACCTTTATCCAATTAGATCAAGTAGTTTGATTTCATAACCCCAAATTAGTTTCGTTCAAATAATATTTTAAATATAAAAATCTCACCTCTCTGTTTGCATTCTTGTTTTGGCAAAATCTTCAAGACAACTGGTTTATTTTGAACTATTTGTTCGATGGATTTGAATTTGTCTACCTTACTTTTCAACTCTGTGACTTGGCCCTGTAGCTTTCCAAGTAGGTTTATTATTAAGTCCAATTTCAAGTCATCTACATTGCTCCCCTGCTCGAATGTTTGTGCTGGTTCGTTCACTCCAACGCGGTCTGGAGTTAATCTCGCCCCTTGATTGGATTGCTCCTNATTTCATAACCCCAAATTAGTTTCGTTCAAATAATATTTTAAATATAAAAATCTCACCTCTCTGTTTGCATTCTTGTTTTGGCAAAATCTTCAAGACAACTGGTTTATTTTGAACTATTTGTTCGATGGATTTGAATTTGTCTACCTTACTTTTCAACTCTGTGACTTGGCCCTGTAGCTTTCCAAGTAGGTTTATTATTAAGTCCAATTTCAAGTCATCTACATTGCTCCCCTGCTCGAATGTTTGTGCTGGTTCGTTCACTCCAACGCGGTCTGGAGTTAATCTCGCCCCTTGATTGGATTGCTCCTTTGGGATTTCATTTGATCCTGGCACAGCTGCGTGTCTTGTTGATGTTAACTGGGCCTCGCTGAAGCTACAAGCCACTACGAAAACTACAAAACAGCGAAGAACCGACTTCAGCCTAGCCATTTTGAAGTTCCCAGTGGCTTTACTTGTATACACAGTCTTTTTACCACAACTGAGTGACCTCTGTGTCATCAGTCTAAAGAATTTATGGTTCTGCTATCTCAAATGGTAACCCACACTGGCCACTGATGGGCATTGGAACGACAAAAGAGGCGGTCTTCAGTCAAGTTTACTAGTTGAAAGATATATAGATATATACGATTAAGATCTTAAGTACAGCAATTTTGGCTGGATCTGGTGCTGATTAAAAATAATGTTTTAAACAGTCTATTCCTATAATTACTTGTTAGCTCTCTACCCCAGGCCTTGTTGTCTACTTTTTGGGTTCCTATCACAGACCAGATATACCTATCATACAACCTTTCGCCTATATGGGTATGCGGTTTCAAAAAACGGTTTTATAGGTTTCTGTAGGAACTTGGCCTGTAGGATTTAGAATTAGCATGGCCAAAAATGTAAGAAACTTTGAAAGTGTCGCTTAAGAATCATTAGTAAACTTTAAAATGTTTAATTAAAATATTATTGTGGCGTTAGTAGTACATATATGATGCCTTTCTTTGGCTACATTCTATCTTTAGTGAAAGAGAATTCGTTTCCTAACGAGGTTTTCCTGGTAAGAAATCCAAGTTTAGAGATCTTTGAAGCCAAGTTGTACTATTGACCCAAAAACTTAGAAAACGAACAGTACGAACATTTTTCTAAAACATAAGGATTCTTTATATTTTGGATCGATCCAAGCTAATTTAGAAACACAGAATACAGGAAATTTGCCCAGACTTAAGAACATGACATGAAACCCTTTCGCTTGCTTTTCGAATTGGACACTGTTAAATGCATTTGTGGATCCTAAAATATCATTCCTTATGGCAAGCCAAGGAAAAGTAATATGTTATATGTGTATATCGTCATTAAGTATACCTTTCTTAGTACTTAGGGATCGTCTCGATAAAAGCTGACTGTTTTCGGTGGCAGAACTGCCGGCAATTCTCCCATTGATAGTCCAAAGCGGCGACAATATTGCCAGCAGTTTGATGAAACTCCGTTCTACTCTACCACGAAATATGCCGGAGTTCTCCACGCAAAGCGGCGGAGGTTTGGGAATTTCATATTCTAAATCTTCGTAAAAAGCGGCCATAGAAACTCTGCTGACTCTGCCGATATTTTTGAGACGATCCCTTTAGATAACAAACGTCACAGGTCTACCGAGCCCATTGCAAACGAAAGACAAAATTCACATCTACAATTGTAAACTTAGCTGTTTTAGTTTTAGCTATCTGTTTACAACCTTAAGAAGATTTTGCACGGTGGCTGCTCGGCTCTACCAAGAACTGAGAGCCTAATAAATGATAAGAATAAATTCTTTATTTAAGGTTGGCGTCTAGTCTAGGTGGTAGCTAATTAACGCCAACCAAAACTTAAATACATGTTACTAATAAAGATAAAATCTAGCTTACAACGAAAGTAACAATTAAATATGAATCTACTATAAAAAACCCTTAAATTATCAATATACATCTTACATAATCTACAGTTGCAATCAAAATCGTAGTTTTTTATTTTTCCTTTGAAATTAGTCAATATCTGGGACTCTTTTATGGAAGCCATATCCTGGATCCAAGAAAACATGCATTTTCAATACCATACCCTGTGGTTTTTGGTTTTGGTGCCAAAATATTTCTGCCACTACGAAGAGTATATGGCATATCTTTCTCAACGAAGAATTGGTTCATGAAACTTGGATTAAGATTCCTTTGAGTTTTAAAAATTTCAGTAGCAAGCAACAATAAATTTCTTCTTTCGCGGTTGAATAGTTGAATATATCATGAGCAATAGGACACAGTATGAATGAATGGATACATTAAAGCCATCAAACGTGAACGATTTCGGACGTTGATATTTTCGGACATTTCTATCGTGCGAAATTCTGACGTCCAGAATCTTTTGTTGGCCGAAATATGTTTTGTCCAAAAACTTGTAACATGTTTTAATTTGTCAATTGAGTACCAGGCATAGTGTGTTGTTCTTACCACGGGAAGAAAGCATTGAATTTCTACATAGTGATTGTAAGGGATATCTGGGAGAAACGGATAGATTCCTAACAATTTCACTGGAGAAACGTTGCATTTCCCGACCCGTTTCCATGGTTGGAAAACAGGAAGAAACGGAAATTTCCGATTCACCAGAATTTCCCTCTAAGGGATATCTCAAATTTCTTGTGCGAGATTGATTCGAAATTCATGTTTTTTCAACGAGATTAATTCGAGATTAGAGTTTTTCCAGTGACACTGATTTCGAGATTTAACATTTTCCCAGTGACACTGATTCGAAATTCAAATTTTNGATTTCATAACCCCAAATTAGTTTCTTTCAAATAATATTTGAAATATAAAAATCTCACCTCTCTGTTTGCATTCTTGTTTTGGCAAAATCTTCAAGACAACTGGTTTATTTTGAACTATTTGTTCGATTGATTTGAATTTGTCTACCTTACTTTTCAACTCTGTGACTTGGCCCTGTAGCTTTCCAAGTAGGTTTATTATTAAGTCCAATTTCAAGTCATCTACATTGCTCCCCTGCTCGAATGTTTGTGCTGGTTCGTTCACTCCAACGTGGTCAGGAGTTAATCTCGCCCCTTGATTGGATTGCTCCTTTGGGATTTCATTTGATCCTGGCACAGCTGCGTGTCTTGTTGATGTTAACTGGGCCTCGCTGAAGCTACAAGCCACTACGAAAACTACAAAACAGCGAAGAACCGACTTCAGCCTAGCCATTTTGAAGTTCCCAGTGGCTTTACTTGTATACACAGTCTTTTTACCGCAACTGAGTGACCTCTGTGTCATCAGTCTAAAGAATTTATGGTTCTGCTATCTCAAATGGTAACCCACACTGGCCGCTGAAGGGCATTGGAACGACAAAAGAGGCGGTCTTCAGTCAAGTTTACTAGTTGAAAGATATATATTAAGATCTTAAGTACAGCAATTTTGGCTGGATTTGGTGCTGATTAAAAATAATGTTTTAAACAGTCTATTCCTTTAATTACTTGTTAGCTCTCTGCCCCAGGCCTTGTTGTCTACTTATTGGGTTCCTATCACAGACCAGAGGTACCTATCATACAACCTTTCGCTTATATGGGTATGCGGTTTCAACAAATGGTTTTATAGGTTTCTGTAGGAACTTGGCCTGTAGGATCTAGAATTAGCATGGCCAAAAATGTAAGAAACTTTGAAAGTGTCGCTTAAGAATCATTAGTAAACTTTAAAATGTTTAATTAAAATATTATTGTGGCGTTAACAGTACATATATGATGCCTTTCTTGGGCTACATTCTATCTTTAGCGAAAGAGAATTCGTTTCCTAACAAGGCTTTCCTGGTAAGAAATCCAAGTTTAGAGATATTTGAAGCCCAGTTGTACTATTGACCCAAAAACTTAGAAAACGAACAAACAGAGTAGGAACATTTTTCTAATAAAATAAGGATTCTTTATATTTTGGACCGATTCAAGCTAATTTGGAAACACAGAATACAGGAAATTTGCCCAAACTTAAGAACATGACATGAAACCCTTTCGCTTGCTTTTCGAATTGGACACTGTTAGATGCATTTGTGGATCCCAAAATATCATTCCTTATGGCAAGCCAAGGAAAAATAATATGTTATATGTGTAATCGTCATTAAGTCTACCTTTCTTAGTCCTTAGTGATCGTCTCGATAAAAGCTGACCGTTTTCGGTGGCAGAACTGCCGGAAATTCTCCCATTGATAGTCCAAAGCGGCGACAATATTGCCAGCAGTTTGATGAAACTCCGTTCTACTCTACCACGAAATATGCCGGAGTTCTCCACGCAAAGCGGCGAATGTTTAAGCGGCCATAGAAACTCTGCTGACTCTGCCGATATTTTTGAGACGATCCCTTCAGATAACAAACGTCACAGGTCTACCGAGCCCATTGCGAACGAAAGACAAAATTCACATCTACAATTGTAAACTTAGCTGTTTTAGTTTTAGCTATCTGTTTACAACCTTAAGAAGATTTTGCACGGTGGCTGCTCGGCTCTACCAAGCACTGAGAGCCTAATAAATGATAAGAATAAATTCTTTATTTAAGGTTGGCGTCTAGTCTAGGTGGTAGCTAATTAACGCCAACCAAAACTTAAATACATGTTACGAATTAAATACAATCTAGCTTGCAACGAAAGTAGCAATTAAATATGAATCTACGACTATGAAAACCCTAAATTATCAATATACATCTTACATAATCTACAGTTGCAACCAAAATCGTAGTTTTTAATTTTTCCTTTGAAATTAGTCAATATCTGGGACTCTTTCATGGAAGCCATAACCTGGATCCAAGAAAACATGCATTTTCAATACCATACCCTGTGGTTTTTGGTTTTGGTGCCAAAATATTTCTGCCACTACGAAGAGTATATGGCATATCTTTCTCAACGAAGAATTGGTTCATGAAACTTGGATTAAGATTCCTTTGAGTTTTAAAAATTTCAGTAGCAAGCAACAATAAATTTCTTCTTTTGCGGTTGAATAGTTGAATATATCATGAGCAATAGGACACAGTATGAATGAATGGATACATTAAAGCCATCAAACGTGAACGATTTCGGACGTTGATATTTTCGGACATTTCTATCGTGCGACATTCTGACGTCCAAAATCTTTTGTTGGCCGAAATATGTTTTGTCCAAAAACTTGTAACATGTTTTAATTTGTCAATTGAGTACCAGGCATAGTGTGTTGNTATGGCATATCTTTCTCAACGAAGAATTGGTTCATGAAACTTGGATTAAGATTCCTTTGAGTTTTAAAAATTTCAGTAGCAAGCAACAATAAATTTCTTCTTTTGCGGTTGAATAGTTGAATATATCATGAGCAATAGGACACAGTATGAATGAATGGATACATTAAAGCCATCAAACGTGAACGATTTCGGACGTTGATATTTTCGGACATTTCTATCGTGCGACATTCTGACGTCCAAAATCTTTTGTTGGCCGAAATATGTTTTGTCCAAAAACTTGTAACATGTTTTAATTTGTCAATTGAGTACCAGGCATAGTGTGTTGTTCTTACTGCTGGTGTTTGTTGCCCCATTTTGTGTGCTTGCTTCTGTGTTTTGCAGGTGTTCTTTTTGGTTCGCCAGTGCCTAAGCCTGAAGATAGGATGAGAGGGAATATTGTTGTTGTCGCTTCAGTCACTGGTTATAATGGGAAGGAGCGAATAAATCATTTCGGGCAAGGATAAGATTTGAAACTACGGGGTGAACAAGAAAAAAGTTCCAAATTATGAAAAATCATAGCACTAAGAGTACTGGATAGATTTGAATCAATCGAATTCTACTTAAAGCCGAAAGACCAAAGTCTTTTTGCGATTTTTCTCGCGTTTTTATGAGCACTGATGATATAGATAATTTCGACTTTACGAAGATTTCTTCGTTGCGAAATGCCTGAAAAAGAGCCTTAAAAACTTGATCAAAATCGTATGGAATCTCCTCACACAGGAAAACAATACGTAAGGGCATTTCATCTCTCTCAAGAGTGATAGGAAATAGATTTTCAAACAGTATAGTAAGAAACATGACATTTAATGCGTGGACGAGAAAGGAATACTCTACGAATCGCAAACCCATATGATAAAAGCGGCTTTGACTTTTGGCCTTGAAGGGAGAATAACTTGAGGTTTCAATCTAATATTTTAATCTTGACCATGATATATCGTTTGTCCCAAAACTCTTTGGATATTAGATTAACAATCTAAAAGCCGCAAGTTATCGCAAGGTGATTAAATGCCGTTGTAATGAAGTTTCCCACGTATTGTTTATAAGAAACTCTTCATAAGAAACTCAACTCTCAGACCGCCAAACATTAAGAAACTTGACAGACTTAATTTGGCAGGTTCTCGAAGTTTAGGGCCATTTTGCTACCAAAAGTTTCTTATATTATTAATGCCCTGAGTGTAGAGCTCAAATATTTTTATTAGAAGGGCTCCTATATTACTAAGTAAGATCCCAAAACATTTGAGGTACAATACTCTCATGAGAAAGTCCTATTACAAGTTTCCATTTCCAATAAGAAATTACGAAGAAATAGCATCAAAAATTGATCAAAGAAATAATTAAACAAATTTAAATCGGTATTTACGACAACAGATATAGTAAAACAACTTTTTCTATATAATCTGCAGTTATAGAATTGAAGATTGCGGCGTTTCATATTCTTTTTATAAGTTTGAAGAAAACAGGGCTGGTAAATGTCTCCAGTAGTATCTCCAAAAATCTTTGGCTTATAAATCGAGCTAAGTGTAATTTGAAATTTATTTCTTTTTTATCCAATTTTCTAACAATCTCTCACACAAAACTACAGCTCAGCATAGGTCTCAAATCTTTAAACAAAGGTGTTGTGAATGGCACTTATATCCTTTTTGAAATGAATGAGTTGAAAGCAACTTTAGTTATCTACTGTACTGTTATTCTACCGTTGACATTTGTATACCTTCATTCTCGTCACACTTACAGTTCTTCTTTTGATGAAAAGAATTCCAGCAAATTTTCGAAGAGGATCAAAACCATAAATTCTTAATGACGGTAGATTTTCAGGAAAACCATAGTTTATGAAGTTCTGCAATAACTCGTGAGCCAGAAAAATGTTTAGGCGTTTGAAAGCCTGTAGCTCTCAAACCATTTATCAGATTCCTATTAACTGATAATACCTGTGTAGCTACCATATCAACTTAGAAGTTTAGTTTGTCAAAATCGGTCGTTTCCTTGTCAAATTGCAAGTGGTTTTATAAAAATGCTTCATCTCAAAATCCTTCAAAACAGGCCTAAAATCCTTGATCCAATTTGCTGCCAATCCAATCTCATGAAATAGAAAATAGGTGAAAAAGGCCAAATAACAGGCCCCAGTGTACAAGATTTTGCATCAGCCTCTTTATATACCTAGTAAATGTCTGAGCGATGACATAGACAGATAGAGTTGGATTATGGTAGCTGTGGGGCTTAATAGATGGGAAATTTGCTCTCAAGGATTTTAGGCCCTTTCTTGAAGGATTTTGAGATGAAGCATTTTTGCAAAATTGCTTGTAATTTAAGAACAATAGGACCGATTTTGACAAACTAAACTTTCTTGTCTAAGTTGATATGTTAGCTATACAGGTATTATCACTTTATAGGAATCTGATAAATTATTCGGGAGCTACAGGCTTTCAAACGCCCAGACATTTTTCTAACGCACCCGGTATAGTGCTAATATAAGCATGAGTTCGTCGCTATAGTATTTTGGTTTACGATTTAGCTATTTGATGGTGTCACGACTTCAATTAAATCAAAATATAGAAAAATGCTGTAGCTTCGTAGAATTATAACACTGTACCCTTTCGTTCTTTTCAAGCGATCCAATCAAAAGAAAGATGTCATAACCATTTACACCACCTGTTTAAGATTTGAGACCTATGCTCTACAGTTCACAAAGTACCACTGCACTGATTGGATTTTTTCATTTCATTTTTGTTTTCATTTTTAATTATTTATTTATTTATTTTTAATTATTTATTATTTACCTNTAGGCAGAGTACGCGCAGAAATCGCGGGCAGTAACGCGATCAGGAAAAAATGACTGAGGAGATTGTGACCACTTCTGATAGCCTACGAGCACATGACATATTGAGAAATTCCCATCCTCGTTTATCCAGCGTATAGCGATGTTGACTGGTATACACGTATTGTTTTTAAGAAACTAAGAAATTCACGCAGTACTGAAAGTTTCTTAAAATTATCAGATCTTGAGTACTGAAAGTTTCTTAACTGTTGTTAGAAGGTTCCCATTTTCACTTTGTATTTATGGGAGGGGTATCTCTTGTGCTATCTTGGTGACCGTTTCATAGCCTTCCTTATGAAACCACGCCTCTTCTTATACATTACTCAAGAAGTACTGAATAATAAAGTTTAACAAACAAGCAGAAGTATCCTTAGGCGAAATTAAAAAGCTTCAGACGAAATAAAAAAGTTTCTTGAATATATTTCTCCAGTACTGGATTTTCTTGATTTTACGGCTATCTGATAGACCCTGATAGTTGAGTTTCTTATAGAAAAGTTACTTGTATATAAGAACCATTATTCATCAGTAAAGAGCCATCGCCCTTTTTTGGCACTCTGCTTGAGAACATTAGGCGTTTACATTTGTCCAAAACACTCAAAGTTATGAAAATGCACTACGCACCACGGACCCAGGAATCGCAGCAAATCAGCTTCACAAATCGTTTCTATGTACCAGCATTCTTCGTACATCCCCATAGGGTACCTACTTTTATTTTGTGCCATCGTGAACATTTCACAACGAACTCTTGTAAAGCCATGCCACTTTCTAGATATTACTAGAGTATCTACCAAATAATTTAATACAAGAAACAAGTGAAAATAAACTGGAAATGCCCTATTGATTTTTTTCACTAATAGAAAAAGTTTCTTAAATAATTTTGTCCTCGTACTGACGACTTTAAATTTTTAGTGATCTAAGAGTTAAGTTTTTTGGATTGATTTTCGCAGAAAAAATAGGCGTAGTGGAACAAGGAAATTGGGCTGTAAGCAGAAGCTGCACACAGAGTGGCAAATCAGAAAATTACATTTTCTGTTCAAACAATCAGTTTCATATAAAACTCTGACTTCATGCAATTACATAAGAAGGGTCTATTCGTAACAACACCGCCAATACTAAGCACGGTTGCACGGTTGCAGCGAAGGAAAGAATCTGTTTAGGACCGTTGCTATTAGCTTCGATACACAGTGGTCTCATGGAGTTACTACAAGTTCTCACTGAGATCTTGCAGGTAACTCGGCCTTGTTAACAATAAAACCTGGTGTCTGTACAAAAACGCCACCAACACTAAGCACAGTTGCAGTGACGTATAGCCAAAGAAAGAATCTGTTTATGACCCTTGCTGCTAATTTCCATTCATCTTGAAGGGCCTCGTTCTCGGCATCTTCAATAAGTTTTTCAGCCATCAATACGAGTCCACTATCTTCACCATCAAATGGGATTGTACGGCCATCGGTTTGACAATTTTGTTCTGAATCACCACCTACAAAAAAAAACAGATGATTTTAGCAATAGCACAAATCCGGATTCACAGAATTTGAGCATAGGCGTCGAATTTTTGAAAACTTAAAATTAATCGTGAAAAATGTTATTGCCCTATTCTTTCAAATAGTTAACTTTAAGGGAACTCTAGCCAATTTTCCAGAGAGAGTATCCCAAGAGAGAGCATTTTTGAAATCATTATTTTTTCAGAATTACTGTGTTTTCTATATTTCTGATAGTTTTGGAGTTGTGACGTCATCAGATTGCTAAATCGTAGACCATAAAATCTACAGATTTTTGCTTACTACCATCATATTGAATACTTCAAAAACTGAAGTCTTAAACATTACATTGATTTTCTCGGATTTTCTTCAATCAGTTTAGAATTGATTATGCTTTTAATGTTTGTCAAAGCTTTAGATAGATTCTTACATACTTTCTTTGATAAAACATAAAAGCGCTGTAATTCTGAAAATAATGATGATTTCTAAAATGCTCTCTCTGGGATTATGGCAAATTGCCTGAAGTTGCCTTGAAGCAATTCATTTAGAAGAATAAGGCAATAACAGTTTGCACGATTAAATTTAAAGTTTCGCAAAGACTGGCCCCATGCTCAGAATTTGACTTTTGAACCTTCCGAAATTATTAAGATCGTTGGCAAAAATTACTCCTGTGGGAATTGTTTTATCGTATGCATATATTTGTTGGCTATAAATCTTATGTCATCTCAAGGTCCGATTCCTGATGATTTCAATCATAGATTGTTTCAATGCAGGTGTTTCCAAAATTCCAAAGGGAGTAATTCTTTGTTCTCGAGGATTAAACTCTTAAAGACCCATTGCTAACCATGATCCTTTGCGCGCCAAATGAAAGGCAAAACAGTAAGAACGTTGGTCAGAAACGACTTTTGGATCGTATGAATGTCGGTTCTTGGCCCACAAAGGATCATGGCTAGCAATGGGTCTTTAAAGGTTAATTAAACTTTCAAAATGTCCACAAAACCAATGTGTGCTTTGCCAGAGCTTTCGATGGAGCCCTTGCTAAAGATGAATTGACAATTTGTTAATTTTGCTGCAATACTTTATAGTAGGTAGAGCGTAATAGCATTGATGATACACCATCTCGGAACTCGCGACGCCATTTCGCAAGTGTGGCAAAACTTTCAACTGCGGCCTACTGCAAACTGTTTTAAATCCGATATTTTAGTGGTAAATGACCGCAAATCATCTCACTTTTAGTCAATTTCAATATAAATTTATGTTTTCTTGCATATTAACATAAATTTAAGAACTGTACTCTGTACTCACTAGGAATTTTTCGCTAGTTTGTCGCTCCGCGGCTGCCGGAGAACGATAAAATTGGCCTAGTACCCTCCACACTTTCTTCGATTTGAACTTGAAAAATACACTAAATCCTCCAAAATATCACACAAAAAGGTTCTATAAGCAATTATTAATTAAAAATTATAAAGTTTTGCTTGAAAAATTTCTAAATTTTAAATAAAACAAACTTTCTGCGTCGCACGCGGCGTTTTCCTATAGACCGCCATTGAAAATTTTGGATTTGTTTGCCCCGCTTGGAATATGGCGTCGCGAACTCCGAAATGGTGTATAATGTTAAAATGATGATGTTGAGCAGCAATTATCAGTTAAGGTGGAGGAGGGAGAATGTACATTTTTCTCAGGCATGCCAAAAAGAAATAAGAAGCCAGTTATGAAACTCTTGAACTAAGGCAACACAAATTTTGAGATTTTCAGTATCATTGGAGAAAAATAGTAAGGGACTACGGTAGGTATGCAAAAAATTGTCGCAAAATTTGCTTTTACACGGATGATCCGAAAATTTAGTTCACATGTCGATGGCCTTTGTCTGCAGAGGTGCACAGATAAATATTGACCCTTAAAACCTTGTTATTTAGGCGTGCTTGTTAGCGCTCTATCGGGGCCTTTCGATGTGGCCTTTAACAAGATAGACAGAAAAGAGAGGCTTAGATACGGGAAGATATCACTTTAATCACTGAACAAATTTACTTGTAAACACTTTTTGCTGGACCACATCAGTGCGCCGAATGCAAGTGTCTTCTAGGAGCTTTACAAAGAATCCTTTGTCTCTAGTCTGCCATAGTTTTTGGATTTATAATCTGTCTATCTGGAACATTTGGAATGAATTAACGTCTTTCCAACAAAATTATTGTAACCTTCTTTAAACTAATTAGATTTATTAGTCCTTCAGTTTTTCCTAAAGGGGTATACAATGCCCCATAGGTTTAATAGAAGTCTATAAGCAGAGGCGGCAAAGTTTCTTATGTGAACGATTAATTAAACCATACTCGAGATGTGTCAACAAGAACAACAACATCCAACCACATCACAGAGTCAGCCATGGAAAGTAAAATTCTGCCTTAGAGCCAACTATAAACAATGATATGCTCTCCTGGAATAGGAATCCTGAAATGAAACCCTGTTCTACCTCAGTTCCTTGTTTCCCTGTGCTAATATCTCTTCTGTCAACAGACACTCATAATATTATTCTAAGAAACTCGACCCTCTTTAGGCCCTTGCCACAATAATTTGTGGCGGCGATCAGCTTTCAAGGTTCGACGAATTCTATTGTGATCCAAGCTTCAATCAACAGTGTGAACTTTACTGTACTTACGTACACTGAGTTTTTCGTTAGTTGTGTGCCAAGTTCATTGGAACTTTAAGAAGTGAGCATAAAGTGATAGATTTACAGGTCAAGTTTAAATGATAGGTAGATACAGAAAAAGATGATAGTAACGCGAATAAAAAAGGCAACCGATATGATAGGCATGTAATAATCCCTTAAATTAGTTACTTAGAAGTCTCCGCCGTTAAGGAATTTTGACCATCAAGTTTACCGCAGGGATACAAGGAGTATGAGCCAAATGGGATACTTGCTGCATTTAGTTTGTGCAAGGTGATAGCCGAGAATGGGACTAGACAGGGTCATCTTTTTTACTGTTTCATTTTGAGTCCCATTAAGCAATGTTTATCACAAGGATACAAAGGACTTAAGTAATCAGTCTGGTTCAACGGCACTCCCCCGTGGGGAAAACTATAAGAGTGCACCTTCGTCAAATTCCTGGACGAAAAGCAAACGTCATTGTGCATGTTGCATTTGTAAGAATTTCTGTGCTAAACTAACCTTCATTCATCAAAACCTTGGTATTCTGCGGTGTCTTTATTCTCACAAGACGGGCCAGCCGACGTAGAATATATACCTATAAACAGATAGTGTTACAAATTAATTCCTGGTTTTGATACGGTCGTAACATGTTTGTAACGGTCGTGGAAGTCACCTAAGCAACATGGCAAAACAGGGGCAGTAGATGCTGTCTTACTATGTGAAGAATGCCAGTAGTAGGTTCAGTTCTAATGTCATCTTTCTGGAGATGATGTCATACATTCCTTGCAACAATATGAAAATTAGGCTTAAGACCACGAATTTACGTGATCTCAATCAAGACGAAAACCTTAGAAATCATGTGAGGTGCAACCCTACTCTTTTGATCTTCCGGTTGTGTGCTCCAGTTTCGTTAGTTATGACCTATTATTGAAAACTATTATCTAACACGGTGTTAACATGTGATATTTCAATCAAAAAATATTTACCTTAATCAGGACGTAGTTTCTTTAATTAGACACTCGTGCTATCCAAAACAAGACTCGTAATAGATCTTATGATCTTGTTCCTAATTTTTGAAGAATGGTTATACCTCAAAGTGAAAGCCCTATTCACGGAATGATTAACCTAATCAAGAAATTGAGGACTCAACTTAGAGTGAGCTGAAGTGTTGCAAACATCGTACACACACAAAGAGACTATACTTANAGTTTCGTTAGTTATGACCTATTAATTATTGAAATTATTATTTGAAACTATTATCGAAAACGGTGTTAACATGTGATATTTCAATCAAAAAATATTTACCTTAATCAGGACGTAGTTTCTTTAATTAGACACTCGTGCTATCCAAAACAAGACTCGTAATAGATCTTATGATCTTGTTCCTAATTTTTGAAGAATGGTTATACCTCAAAGTGAAAGCCTTATTCACGGAATGATTAACCTAATCAAGAAATTGAGGACTCATCTTAGAGTGAGCTGAAGTGTTGCAAACATCGTACACACACAAAGAGACTATACTTATTTAAAGCAACGAAAATTCTTAAAAGTTGTAAATAATACCTTGACCCATTTAGGCATCTTTGATGTCGAATAATGGAATCTCAGCACAATTGATGTGCAGAACAAAGCAACTGACATCTCAACGAGAGTCAGTGAGTAGTATCTGGAAATAAGAAAGTCATTCTTGATGTATTAACACAATAGGAACGAACCACATCAATTACATAGTGCAATTGATAAAACAGAGATTCAATGAAAGTTTTGATGGGACTTCGAAACATCATATTGATCAACGGAATCATATTGAACCATCTTGGTTCGACAGGTAAAAGCGGGTGATAGCACAAACTTGTCACCACGCAAAGCAAGTCTTCTCACTTACGTGTGAACACCACAGAGCTTGTCCTTTTTGGGAAATCATCTGCTGGGTGAATCAAAAAGTGCGTTCGCCAATTCATGTGACGACAAAAAATCTCAGTCTTTTCTGTTCAAATTTTCCGCCCAGTAAAAAGGGCCATTAACATATCAAATTTATTTGGTTGAACTTCATTTCACCGCAAAATTCATGTTTTGTAATATTCCTGAAACAGGGCTAGAATGGGAATCATTTTATATGAATGTTGACACTTCCTAAGAGCGACGCGCACATTGTTTTCCTAAAACAGAATTGAAAGAATACACGCTTTGTGTTCAGGAACAAAGGAAATTGTTATTTCTTTCTTGTCCTTAGGGGTCTGCTCGCTTACTTGCTATTGTTCTGAAGAAGAAGGTTACAGAAACAAAGTAGCGAACACCATAGGAAAGGATGTTTTGTTAAGCTTGATTTCATAAAAATACTTACCTCCCCATGAGAGGGACATCTTCTGAAGTTTCTGGTATATTTTTTGCAGCCAACAAGAAGAAGACAGTTAATGCCAACATTGATGTGATACCAACAACCATTCTTTCTCCGCATTCCGGTGGGAGTACAAAAATCATCACCATGAGAATTGAGGTAAGTAAACAAGGTGCAAACAAATAAACAAAGTAATAAAATGATTTTCTGCTCATGTGAATCACGTAATTGATCTGTGTTTTTGGTATTCTTGGGTTCAGAAATGACAATGATGTTGTTTCAATCCGTAGATGAATGTCCTCCAGGGTCCAAGCACTGTTTTCTGTAAAAAAAGCGTTTTAAGATCACTATCAACAATCGTTGTTCACAAACACCAGTTCCTTTCCGTATTTACCTTTATAACTATTTGCTCTTTTTTGAATGGGAAATAAGTACGTTTGAATACCTGAATGCCTCAAAGAAATTTGTACGAATCAACATAAAGACAAGCCGCAGAGGCTTTGTCGGAAGACCAAAATTTGAACAATAGTTGACAGCAAAGTTTAAAAGGTACCATTTACTGATCAGATGTAGAGTTTGGTGCTAAAATTCTGGTTCAAAAAAAATTTAAACATTGGTAAAGCTTTAAGACCGATATTATATTTATGATTTTACAAAACGAATATGCTGACATAAGTATCAAAACGTGAGTGCTAAATTAAGTTGAATGTTTCTCGATCGATTAAAGCAACAGTCTTTGAAACTGGTCCATTAGATCCGTTTTCATATTTTCCAAAAAGTGCAACTTTCTTGACTCAAATGGTACAATAATATTGTAACAGCTCACTAGTATAATTCATACGCATCGCTGTAACGTCTTCATTCAGCTAGTACAAGAATCACTTCTATCTTATTATAGGACCATGGTAATAACTTTATGGAACAGAACCGCTCATCCTTTATTATATATGATAATGCAATACAACTCACCAGTATAAAGTCTTCACCTACTACAAGAATCACTTCTGCCGCAACAGAAGACCGTGATGACAATTTCATGGAACAGCACCGCTCGTCCTTTATTATATATAATAATGCAATAAAACTCACCGGTATAATTCATACGCATTCTTTTGACGCCTTCATCAGGTACAATTACCAAGACCGTGATGATAATGTTATGGAACAGCACCGCTCATCCTTTATTATATATGATAATGCAATAAAACTCACCGGTATAATTCATACGCATTCTTTTGACGGCTTCATCAGGTCCAATTACCAAGAACGTGATGATAATGTTATGGAACAGCACCGCTCATCCTTTATTATATATAATAATGCAATAAAACTCACCGGTATAATTCATACGCTTTCTTTGACGGCTTCATCGGGTACAATTACCAAGACCGTGATGATAATGTTATGGAACAGCACCGCTCATCCTTTATTATATATGATAATGCAATCAGACTCACCGGTACCATTCATACGCNTCCTTTATTATATATGATAATGCAATAAAACTCACCGGTATAATTCATACGCATTCTTTTGACGGCTTCATCAGGTCCAATTACCAAGAACGTGATGATAATGTTATGGAACAGCACCGCTCATCCTTTATTATATATAATAATGCAATAAAACTCACCGGTATAATTCATACGCTTTCTTTGACGGCTTCATCGGGTACAATTACCAAGACCGTGATGATAATGTTATGGAACAGCACCGCTCATCCTTTATTATATATGATAATGCAATAAAACTCACCGGTATAATTCATACGCATTCTTTTGACGGCTTCATCAGGTACAATTACCAAGACCGTGATGATAATGTTATGGAACAGCACCGCTCATCCTTTATTATATATGGTAACGTAAGAACAACTCACTAGTATAATTCATACACATCATTGCAAAGTCTTCACCTACTACAAGAATCACTTCTGCCGCAACAGAAGACTGTGATGATAATGTTATGGAGCAGCACCGCTCATCCTTTATTATATATGATAATGCAATAAAACTCACCGGTATAATTCATACGCATTCTTGTGACGGCTTCAGCTGGCAAAAGAGTCACTTCTGTCTCATTATAAGACCATGATGATAATTTTATTGAACAGAATTGTTCATCAAATGGAAAGTACTTCACTTTCATCTTGCAGTAACTCTTGATAATAACATTGCTGTACCATACGACATCACCATTGTAACTGACGTGTACTGGAGCTGACATTCCAATTGCTTTGCCACTGTATTCAGTCACTGCACTGTAGAGAAAAATGACAGTGATATCAATTACCTTGTAATGAAACCGGCCTGGACGTTCTAAACTCTAATGAATTCCTTGATAAAACCTCTTATTACCCGATCTTCAGGGCGGAGAACACGATAACGAATTTGATTTGTCGAGGAGCGGGCAACATTTTCCCGTATTGCCCGTCGTCAAGGGATACAAAATGGCGCTAAGGTCTGGTGTTGCTTCTAGCGTATCACTGCGTTGATTGTTTCCATTGTTTCCTCCAGATCGTGTAATAAACCAATTACTAACTTTTCGCTTCGGGCAATACGAAAAATGTCAAGCCCTCGGTCATCGTATTGACCTCGCAAGCACGGTCTACTTTTGACCTCGGGCTTGATATATTTCCGTATTGCCCTCGCAAAAAGTTACTATTGGTATAATATTTTTGATAAAACCCAAACATTTGCGAAGCCTGTTTTTCTGAGGAAAGTCAACTATTAAGTAACATCTCATATAGGTGAGGCTAAGTTTGTCTCTCGACTAAGCACCAAACAAAGCCCTTCCTAGTGAGATCATTATTTCAAGGGAAAATGCCATATGCAGCTTGTGTAGTGTTTCTGGTGGGGTCACTCAATGCGCTGCCTTTGCTTTGATATAACTCTACTGTTTGTCTCAAAATGATGTATCGGTATTTAGCGACATGTAGAAACATGATATAGAGGCCGATATCAATGAAATACCGATCATTTTGTAGCAGAAGGCTAACTTACATGCAGAAATTTATTTTATTAAAATCGGTCTTATCGTTCTAGAGTTATGGGATATTTTGCTTTGGAATTGTTTTGAACATGCTTCAAAGAGGACTAGCAATGTCGATAGCATTTTTCTACGTTTCAGCTTCAAAACAATGACAGCGAGGATGGTAATCTTTCAGGGAGCAAAGACAAACGGCAACCATATGTCCCTTGCATTTAAAAGTATATGAATTGCATACTTAAAGGCATTGAGTCCATATAAATACATGAGCGTAAACGCTATCCTGGATTTTTGCTGACAATCTGCTGATGGCCCTTTGTTATCGCACAATAGTGGTAACGTCAATAGCAGTGGGGGAACAAAAGACTTCTTAATCCTTCCATTATTCCCAGGAATTTCTTTGATTTAATTTCAATAGCGATAAATTGATAATTTTTGTTTGATGATTGGAAAGAAGTTGATATTGGTCATGAGTGGGCTACTTATGCGAACTCAATGCCTTTAAGTTCTCTGAAAGATAAAGAATATAATGGTCATCATTAGAAAGCTGACAGATGGACGAAATATGACGGTAACTCCTAAAACTTTCAAAACAGCTGCCATGTCAGGCAACATTTTTGCAAAGGCCTGTATGTCCAATTTTAGTGAAATTAATTTCTTCGTCTACCTTGGCCTTTTTGCTACAAAAGGATTGCTAATGCATGACATTCGTGTATTATTTCTGGTTGTGTATTTAATCAAATGCCGATACATCATTTTGGGACACCCGGAATACTAATGTGTGTCGATGGCCACTTACTTGTTCATAACAACGATATCTGGTACCCATATTCTTGAAGGATGAAATAATACTGTTGAAACATTGCCACATTCTGTCAGATTCCATTTCAGTCTTTCATCTCTCCATTTCTATGGAAAATGTATTAGATCTAAATTACCACAAACGTCCTAATACAGATTTCCAATTGATTAGACATGCTCAAGAACAACGTCTTTTACTCCACAGCCTTACTGTTTAAGATCATTTTGGTCAATGCATTTTACAAAGTCTTCTGTCCAGGTGTATATATTGGAATTGTAAGCAGAATAGGATTGAAGGAAGTTGTCAAAACTCTTTGCATAATGTCGCAAATTTTTAGCAAATGATAGATTTGAAGTTATTGGCAAGTTGAAAATATACAATTATAAGGAATTTACACTCTTTCTCTAGAACGTCAGGTTTTTGTCCAAGGCTCAAAAGTTCAAAATTATCAAAGCAGTCTAGCCCATACATCTTCTTATATTCGTTCTTGATATGTGTACTTTCTTACCCTTGATAGTGGACCTAATACTGCTGCATTATCATTGATTCGTCGGCCCCAAGAAAATTGGTTGGAATTGATAAAGCATTGAGTTCTAAAAGGTATACCCAGTCATTATCATTCCGTCCACCCTAGTCCACTCAGCCATTGCCTTGGAGACGTTTTTAGCTCTTGAGCTATTTTGTTAAAGTGACGAATCTTGCTTTGATAAATTGCAAAAATCAGAGTTGCTGCTCTACTCGGGAAGGTCATGTTCATATGATAAGCCTCATACTCAGGCTCAAGATCCTTGTGACAAACTGTTCTTGTAAAAAGAATGCACCATTTTTTTGCAATTTGGCCTAAATTGCTTCTGCTATAGGTCGCTGATCTTGAAAATGGTAGGAAAATCTTACTTACCTGGAGAACGAAGACACTTGACGCAAGAATTTGGCTTTTCTCTTCCTGTAAATTGATAATAAGATAATTAATAATCACAAAAATAACAAGGAATAAAATACAGAGGGGTAGTGTAACTTTCCTTTATTGACCAGAGGTGTACTGGAATTTAGACTCGTTTATTCTCTTCCTGTGATGAAATCATCAACATAGTAAGTAGGTTGAAAACAAATAAAGCAAATAAAACAACATTGAGTGGCAAGAAACAAGGCAGGCCTTCCAAGTTAAAACTACCATTGCACTAACACAGGTTTACAGCTACCGTCTTTTGACTATTAAGCGCCCCTGTAGAAGGTGCCCCCGACCCCATTTCTATGGAGCATAGGTCTCAAACCTTTGAAAAAGGTGGTTAACTGGTAATTACATTTTTTTTGGATTGAATCTCTTCACAAGGAACTTTAGATACTTTGTTATGTTCCTTTTGTGGGGATTTTTGATATCTTGATTATTTTCAAAATTTGACAGTTTTTTGTTTTCACTGTGCTCGAGTTTGTGACGTCATGAAATTTCTGAATTGTAAGCCACAAAATTTCCTCTGCTGATTTAGAAGTTATTAATTTTGATTTTCAAAACTTACAAAAAGATATGCTGTAATTTTGAAAATAATCAAGATGTCAAAAGTCCACATAGTAGAACTATAGGTACCTTTAAATACCTTTAAATAGCAAATTAATTCTTTTAAAGCGATCCAATCCAAAGAAAGATGTAATAACCACTTACACCACATTTGTTAAGATTTGAGACCTATGCTGCCTACGAACATAGAGGTAACAACTTACCAATTCAAATATTTGTAGAAGGCGAACTGAAACTCCAACGTTGATTGGTTTTGTGATATTGGTAGGGTCTGTTGGGCGCACATGAAGTGAATAATTGGTAAGCAAATTGTCATGAAGCTGTTTTACGTGATACGTTGCAGTTGATTGGCCTGTAAGAAAAATTCCTAAGTCAAAAGTTACGAATTGGTCATTCGTTGTTTGCTCTAAATTTTGATTTTGATAAAATGCAAAAATACGCTTTCATTTCAAGACTAAAGTCTGTCTCAAATTAGATGTCATGTGAGATTTGCGATAACGCAAAGTTACTCATGCACAACATTTCAATTGTTGTTATTCGCGGGCATTTTCACGTGAAATCTAATTTGAGACAGACTATAGTTCTGTAGGCCTTGTTCCTTGTAAATTTCAAGCCCCTTCAATGTCCATGCCAAAGGCACCTACATTATAGGGCATAAGGTATGCAGACTCAATAGAATTGATGGAATATTTCTACTTTCTTTAAATAATCTCATACATTATGTGTAAAAGTTCTGTTCATTTAGACGGTGGGTTGGTATTTTTATAATTTTGAGCTTTTTCTCCTCAGTGGTTCTGAAAAAGAACAAAAAAACAAATCCCGCTGGTACTTGGATACCTTACATTTAGTTCAAAATACCGGGTTAGTAAAAAAAATGTATCCACCGTTTGAAAAATGGTATTGCATAAACTTTTAAATCGATTTGCAAAATACCAACATCGTTGCCTGACTGAGCCTTTAACGTCAATTTTGGAACTTTTGTATGATATACAATGCACGATTTTGCTCTCAGATAAAGAATTTTCTGAAAATTGGTCTTCCTGGGGGTTTTTTGCTATAAAGATAAGCATGGTTGGCTCTATTTAATTCCCTTTTTTAATTATCAGAATGGCAAAATGGCAAAGACTGTTTTTGGCATGGGGTAATGCTTTGTAATGACAAGGAAACTGATAAAATGTAAATATTTTATCCGAAACTATAAGCCAGGGAAGAAAATAAATGTTTCTTGTCAGAATCTGTATTGGAATCTTTTGACTTTTTTAAAGTAATTGGAGGAAAGTGATCCTTGGCTAATAACTGACTTCTGAGAGAAGTTCAGCATCCAAAACACTGAGAAAAATATAAGAAAATAATTGGAAGCTCTATTGAAACGAAGAATTTAAAACTTTACGAATTGGTTGAATAGTTTTGCAATTTGATTTTCGAAACAGTGGCTGCATTTTTTGACTCACCTCGTACATTCAGTTAAATTTTGAAGGGAGTTTTCAGTATTTTACTGTCAACAAGTGGCCTACTTAAAGTGCCACTGACATGAAAAATAAAAATAAATTCGAAATCGATTTCATAAGCTTATATGAACAAGTAAACAACGCTGAATCGAATGGTGTAATTATTT
Source organism: Aurelia aurita (assembly GCA_004194415.1). NCBI lineage: Eukaryota > Metazoa > Cnidaria > Scyphozoa > Semaeostomeae > Ulmaridae > Aurelia > Aurelia aurita. Next base: position 273,481 of record REGM01000253.1, on the reverse strand, counting down.
CCGACATATTGTGTCTATAACTATGTTTTTTTGATCCCTAAAGTGCCAATTTTTGCCACTCTTTGTGCGAATAAAAATACGCAGTCAAAGAGGAAGTTGTGACGTAGTCTGGTTTTCTCATTGACGTGCGTAGTTAGATTACGACAGTAAAGCACAGTGGCTGAGCATGGCTGACGCAAAGAAACGACCAAGAGGGGGGAAATATTGTAGTGCTGATGCACCGAATATTATCAGCTGTTAGAAGAATAGCAATACTCCACGAATTTCGGTGCACAACTTCCCAAAGAATAAAAGCAACGAATATTATGGCTACAGTTTTGAAGGAGACATGGTGCCGGGCCTGCTTCAATCCTTCATCTTCGTCAGCGTGAGGGCTCCAATTCATTTTAAGCCAACAGATTTGAAGAGTGGATATTAACCTGGAAAGTACTACTGTAGATATGACAAAACAGCGAAGACTTGAAATTGGTGTTTTTCCTTCTGTTGATCTCCTAAACGGGATCAAAACGGGATCAAAGGCGACAAGTGAGAAAGGTAGGATAGGCCTAAGTTTTTTACTCCGCTCCCCCGATGAATGGAGATTTTAATACCTCATCCCTCATAACTAACTTAACTCGTTTGATTATCCAACGACCTTCAATTTAACATTCATCGATCTAAAACAATTTTTCCCAGGCATGCCCTTTCCCTGGGGGGAGGGGGGTCACTTCCATATATACTGGTACGTTGTGTGCCATTTTTTGGGGTGCCTTTTTCAGGCAGAAAATAAATTTTAGGGTGTCAGTTTTGGTAAGATCATAAGAAACCATAAATTTTAGGGTATCATGCTCAAAAATAATTCTTTGGGGTGAAATTTTGGGATTTTTGACCCATAAAATTAAATTTTAGGGTATGGATTTTTTCATATCCTATAAATTTTGGGGTATGGTTTTTGGAAAACCTATAGATTTTAAGGTGTATTTTTCAAAGGGCATTCGCAGACATTTCTATTGCATTTTTTAATCATAATCCTAATCTTGCCAAATTTTTGGAAGTGGAGTCTTTATCCCCCACCCAGATGCAATATTGTAAACACTAGATCTTGTCAAAGTTTGATATTCTCAAAGAGCACATTATTTGTCAGAATTATCCTTGCATGTCTCCACTTCATTGAAAATGTACAAAGACAGAAGAAAAACAAAACAAAAGAAGGAAAGAAGTACATTCATATCAATTTCCCAAAGTTCCGCCTTGGCAGTGAGGTTGTGCAACAAGTGGCTGTTGATCCGGGGGGGACTCCCTACTGTTAGGTGAGTGGTACTGCTGCTTCCACTGTGTTTATCTGGCAAGCAATTTGTTTGCACATCTGAAAACCAGACTACGTCACGCGCTCTTGACTCTGTTCGCATGACCACTCCACATAAAACCCCATAAAAAGCACACTTCTGCCCCTCAAATTGAAAAAAGACTTATGAGATTTAGGATCAGCGATGTTTACTGCTTCTGTTCGGCTGATAAAACAATTTTCGTTTTTTTCATGTCAGTGGCACTTTAATCATAAAATTATTGTCCAGCTTTCTGGGCATTGTCTTTGACTTACCTATGTGCTTCAAGTTGATTAGAAACTGTCTCGAAGGGAATCTAAGCACATAAAGGTGGCTCAAGCCAGTTGCTGTCAAATTCTAGCCTGATATCAGTATTTCCTATTGATGTAGATCAGTTATCCAAATTTGGTTCAGCACGTGTCGCGGCCTATTGTCTTTGCACGACTATTTTTATGAAAGGCTTATATATGCTTAGATTCCCTTTAATGCAAATCAAATGACAGATTCATCACAACGTAAAATCACATGTTTCTTAAATTAGATTTTCGATGGGGAAGATTTAGCAAGCTTCACGCGAAGCATGTCCATAATTGTGAAAAGGCTGTCATAATACTTGTTTCAACTCCGGAAAGCGCAGTCTCAATGTAAACTAAACCTACAATGATTACTGCGTGAAATCTCAAACACTTAGCGAATCCGAACACACATTGATACACTGATGGCCAATAGCAAATAAGCCTATATAGAAGCCAAAGTTGTCGCTCGCACCTCCGTTGTGGCGAGAAGAATTTAAAATTACTGTGAAATCACACTTTTCAGAAATAAATAATACTTCTTCCTGTATCTTTAAAGGAGGAAAGGCTTACCCAAAATATAACCTAAATCCAGAAAAAATTAATGCGTAGAGACACTCACCAAACAGGACGCCGAAGATCGCGTACAAGAAGGCGCACGGTAGTGTATTTAATCCAGCGGCCATATTGAAACTTGCAGCAAGTTCTGCCCTTACGGCGAGGAGCATTTGAAATTACTTTCGAGATCACATTTTGAGTATGAAAGTAATACTTCTTGCTGATGTCTTGACAAGTGACGTTGTCTTCTACGTCCTGAAATCAAAATTCATGGTAGACATTCTAAGGCAACAAATGAAATCAATCACGGGGGTTGTGTTGGTATAAAGATGGTGATTTGACTATAGAACAAGACTCTGCAAACCTCCACAAGTGTGCTTGTGATTGTAAAACTCTAAAGCAGAATTCACACGTAAAGTGATTTATTGCTGCTGGCTAAATAAGGCTTGCGTCTGTCCAAGTAGGGCACATGCGTCGTGAAACAAGCCTTACTTGAGTATGGTAGAAACTGCTTCAAGTGAGAGCTCCAGGCGTTTAGGGATAATCTCAATTACAAAGTAAAGGATAATCATTCTTCTTGATGATAATGTTATATTGCAGAGACTTCGCCTTTTTAAATTTCGCTGTGAGCGTTTTTCTTGTGTTTTAAAGAGCCATTGTCACCCAGGGTCCTTTGCGGGCACACTGCAATTTCAGAGTGTATGAAAATCAAATTTGGCCTTAGCGGAAAAATATGGATCCATACTGCAGTAGTTGAACTAAAAGAAAAGCTCAACTACAGTTGACTTTTCTTTTAGTTCAACTACTGCAGTGTGGATTCATATTTTCCGCTTAGGCCAAATTTCTTTTCAGACAGTCTGAAATTGCAGCGTTCCCTCAAAGGACCCTTCTCTTTAAAGGCAAGCAACGGAGATAATTGGAGCAGCCTTGAAATAGGATAACCAAATAGACACGTGCATGCCTTTGTCTCTTTGTTTGAGCACTAGTCAACATCTTAGATTTCAATATGGTTAAAATTAACTCTGGCGCTCTCCACTTTCATATCCGTTGATTCTTTTTAAGTCTCAATGAAAACATAAATTTTTTTTCAAAAATTGTTTTAACTAGCAGCAGAGAAAGAAAAAGCCAACAACATAATATAGCAAGTCTAAGTTTATGCATACGTATTTTTTTATAAGAAACTAAGAATTTAAGCCAGTATGGAAAATTTCTTAAAATTATCAGATTTTGAGTACTCAGTTTCTTAGGAGTTTCTCAAAGGTTCGATAACAATATTTATGCTTAGTTCCTGTGCCTTCGTGAACATTTTAAAACGAAGCTTTTTTAAGCCTTTCCAATATTTAGACGTTACTCAAGTACCTTCCAAGTAATATGATACGGGAAACAAGTGAAAATAAAGCAAAACCATGCTAGGGATTTCCTTGATTAAAATAAATAGTTTCTAAACTTAAGTTTTTCCCAGTACTGGAGTTTCTTAAATTGTTGTCAATCTTAATTTTTTGGTTGAGTTTCTTATAAGCGGTTTCTTATAAAAAAAAACACGTGTGTGCCTCGACTACGGATAAATAATTTGAATGTTTGAAATCGGTGGAGTGAATGTTTTATGATATTCTGCCAAACGTGGAAACTGTATTTTATATACAAGAAGATAGAAAGTAATGGCCTGAATATTTTTCCTTTGCTTCAAATCTAAATTTTTACCATTGGCAAACTTTTTTAGGCCTTAAAGTCTAAAAATTACCAATCATTTGTTTTCTTCGTTCCTATGGTTATATATAGTCATCACCCCCTGGTTTCATGTAGAACCTCTTTAATAATAGATAAAGAACCGGTCGAATTCTGTCTTGTGTGTGTTGTTTCCAGGCGAATCGCATATACCACCTGTTTTCGTAATTCAAGCTCCGTTTACGCAAGTGAATTGTTTATAAATATAATTTTCTCAAGCTCACGATTCTCCTTACATTCAGCAGCATGGGCATTAAGAAACACGGTAGTTGTTCCTACAACAATTTTTTCCTTCCTGTGTGCCTATGCCCATGCCCTGTGCCCGGTTTTCCTTGCATCCCTGTGTGCCCGGTTTTCCTTGTATCCCTGTGTCCTGAAAATTTGAGTGACTAAACAACAACTTTCGCGGGCATAGGGACACAGGAAGGAAAACACTGCTGATGGGATAACTACCGCTTTTCTTAACGCGGCAGTAGTAGCGAAAATTCAACCATTCAACTCATCTACCAAACTCAAAGCATGCCCTAAAAATGTTGCACGTTTGAAAACTCACCGAGCTACGATTGATTTGCTTCTTAATAAAATTTATTTTGCCTTCAGTTGTCAGTTCGTCAAAGATAAGATTCCGTTTTTTAACATACGAGCTACTCTATAAAAGAGTCTGAATTGAGCGATAATTTTATCACTTTTGTAGAAATCTGACCAATTTTCGAATGTGATATAAGCTTTAACGCCACTCAATCAAACCTTATGAATAAATTGCATAAAAGCATTGCTCTATCTAGACTATTTTTTGAATAGCTAAAAGGTCTATTACTCAGCCACTGTTTGTTACGAAAGGAACTTTTCATTGTGGCAAAAATGTTAGATCAATTCGACACAAATTTCGGAAAATTTCTTCGTAGAAAACCTGATTGTAGCCGAACATTGGCCTGGCCATAACTGTGGATCACTTGCGCATGATACGATAGTGAAAAGTTTGAACAGGCCTACAACATAGCTTTTGCAAGCGTGTTTTACGCGTAGAAAAAATTAATTTCTTAGTTTGTTTGGACAATTTTGTCGCTGCATCATAAACAGGTTTAACTGTTTATTTCAAATTATTTTGTCTACAAATGCAAAGCAGTCCCAATCAGCGTTATGTCGCGCTACTTGAAAATTCCGTAGGTGTACAGAAGCAAATATATACGATGGATCTAAAAACTGAACTGAACTCTCATAAAATATTCAATACTGTTAAATTTGTGTTATTCCATACATAAAATTGATGTTCCAGCGTCATTCAATGCGTATCAAAATATAACTGAACAGTTAAAAGATAATATATTTAAATGATTAAAGCTAATTCATATCGTTAAATTGCTCTCTGGACGTATACTAAGTATGAAGGTGTCTAGATATTAATTTTATCAGCTCCAATTTGACAAACGCTTTTGTGTCTCTTCATTTACAAGTCAGTTTTGTTAATTACGGTGAATATGGTATCTTTTGGCAGCTCAAACTAAACTATTTTAGTAAATGCGTACAATCCTCAGCTACAAACAAAGCGATCTTAGAGCTTACACTAAGTTATATTCAAACGACGGAGCGTTTCCTATGAACAATTTAACTGCAACTCGATCTCTATCAAATATTGATCTTCCTTCTCAAGCTATATTCTTGCTTTTTGTGACCTTTCATTTCACTCTTGTTCTATGTTTTATGTCAAGCCGCAGAGTAGATATCTAGTTAATGCTCTCTGTGGTATATTTTTTGTAATAATTGTTAAGTCTTTGTGATTTTTTATCGATGAATATAAAACATAATCCTCAGCTACCTCTAAAAACAGAGCATACTCTACCGGGTGTCCCAAAAAAAAGTATACGGATTTGGTCAACCCTAACGATCAGAATTTAGAATGAATCAATCCGAAATCATTTTTTAAACATTACTCGATAGTTAACTTGAACATAGATATCTTGTTTGTTTACAGTGGTGCTTTGAGAGTAGAGAGATAAATCTTCAAAGGAAAAGTTTACCACCACCTCCCAACCAGAGCTTTGGCGTTTTGGCCTAAGCAATATCCACAATTTATTTCACTTAAAACGAATAAAATTTACTTCGGAGCTCCCTTGATGATAAGTGTCACGTAAATCATGTTTTTTTAAACGCAGATGTTGTGCAGTTTTTAATTGTCTCCTCCTGGTTCAAAATTTTCCAAGTCTATTGTTGACTTATTCGCTGTGCTTTAAGAATTTGCTTAGGCCAAAACGCCAAAGCTCTGGTTTGGAGGTGGAGGCAAATTTGTCCTTTGAAGATTTATATCTCTACTCTCAAAGCACTAATGTCTACAAACAAGGTATCTATGTTTAAGTTAACTACCGAGTAATGTTTTAAAAATGATTTCGGATTGATTCATGCTAAATTCTGATCGTTAGGGTTGACCAAATCTGTATACTTTTTTTTGGGACACCCGGTATGTATCTGCAAAGCGTTCACAGATCATCCTGCATTGATTTGTTTGCCAATAATAATTCCATGCCTTTAAGGCAACAAAATTGCCAAGATATGTATGGTATATATGATTGCAATGAAGATGCTATCTAACCTAACACACTCAGCCTACTGGGGGGTGAATCTCGTCACTCCAAAGGTAGTTTTAAATTCACTCAAGCAAGATGTGATCTTATTCTTTAGCGTAATTCGAATCATTACGATATTTTTACTAAATTCATGCTCTTTTACTTAGTGACTAGGGCCTTTGAGCTAACTGTTCTAAAATTCAAAACAAGCAAACTGTGACTACTGGGTGAGTCAGAAAAAACGCACGTCGTTTGAAAGGCTACGGCTTCCTGAATATCAAAGCAATAATAAATTTTAATTTCTTATTTAATAGCTGAAATGTTCAATTAATCTTAGAATTTTTCCATGCTGAAACCGATCACTCCGTCCCGATTTTGTAAGGCATTTTCTCGAGAAAGTCCCTTCGAAAAACCTTCAAAAATAACCTAAAATCACGATCAAATTTCCCTAATATTTATACCTTCCAGCAATGACTTGAACACGTTTTAGCAAATGTTACCCCTTGGGAGAATGCAAAAATCATTCCGACTAGTGTAACAAATTTATTCAAGGGGATTCCATCCTTCCAAAAAATAACACGTGCTAAAATGTGTTCAAGTCATTACTGTGAGGGAGGAAAACTGACAACATTTTATCATCATTTTTTGCTGTTTTTTGATAGTTTTTTTTAGGAACTTTCTCGACAAGATCCCTCATAATTTCAGAACGGAGTGGCTAATTTCAGTCAGGTACATTTTAATATCTAGTTTAACATATTAGCTGTTAAAGAACGCCGGTCAACCAGCATCCTTTGCGGTCGCGCTTTGAAGAGAATGTTGTCATATTAAAATGGCCGCCGCAGTCGAAAGACAACAAGCGAAGTGCGCAAAGGATGCTGGTTGATTGGCGTTCTTTAAACAAGACATTTCCCCAATCTCGTCCCCAGAGTGAGTTCGTTGCTCTGCCTCTACTCTGGGATACAAGTGGCCGTTCTGCAATCTGATTGGCTATTCGAAAACAATAGATAACACAAACTATTTCTCGAAAATTTATTAATTATTCGAATAACAACAATAAAATCTAGTCACTAAGCAACAACCACTACAATGTTGCTTTGTTGTTTGGAATCGAGGTCACATAACGAGCGTTACCCTGCCAACCGCAAATCCATAATGGCTGCTAATCTGTCCATTTTCTGGACAGATTTGTGCAATGTGTACCAGAGTGTTCACTCGGCTTCGTGACTAGCGTATGACGTAAGAACACCCTGGGAACGAGGTTGACATTTTCCAACAGTATTCCTTTGATATTCAGGGAGCAGTATCTTTTCAAACGTCGTAATTTTTTTTTCTCACCCGGTACAAACGAACAACTACATTAAAATCTATCTACAGATATTTAAACTAAATGAACGGAACTCTGTTTGGAATCCTAAATCGGTACTATATAGTGATAGAAGTAAATTCTTTTTCAGCCGGTACGTATATCACTTTTCGGGACAAACACTAAATACCTTACTCTGCATATGGGATTAAGTCCAGATCAATACCAACATTTCTCATCAACTCTCCATTATCTTTTCAAACGTCGTGATTTTTTTTTCTCACCCGGTACAAACGAACAACTACATTAAAATCTATCTACAGATAATTAAACTAAATTGAACGGAACTCTGTTTGGAATCCTAAATCGGTACTATATAGTGATAGAAGTAAATTCTTTTTCAGCCGGTACGTATATCACTTTTCGGGACAAACACTAAATACCTTACTCTGCATATGGGATAAATCCAGATCAATACCAACATTTTTCATCAACTCTCCATTACTTGCGCTTCTCTGCCGACATCGAAATTAAATTTGCAATTAATTTATCTGCGTCATTCATATCCAAATTTGAGTAATGCCTCGATTTTGGTGATTTCGATGTTCCAGCAACATCGCTACTCTTCCTTCGTTCTCTGTCTTCGGTTCTAGCAGTCGATCCCATAGACGTTTGACGAGCAGCACTTGAATAATTTGCAGGTTTAGGTGATGATAAAGATTTGGCAGCATCACTAGTTTTCGTAGTCCCCTTTCTATGAGTTTTCGCATTCGTTCTGGCGGTCACTCGACAAGCAGCACTAGAAGAATTTAATGTTGTTGGTGATATCGACGTTTTGGCAATATGGCCACTTTTAATCGGGCCCTTGCTCTGAGTTTTCGCACTCGTTCCGGCGGTCGCTTGAAAAGCATCACTTGAATAACTTCTAGTTTTCGGTAATATCGAGGTTGCGGTAACATTGGCAGTATTGCCTTTGTGCGTTTTTTCGTTCCTTTTCATTCCGACGCTTGTTCCTGCGTTCGTTCGACTTGAAGCAGCTTTCTTGATAATACCAACTGACTGGACCACAGTGCTAGCATTAACTGCAGCTCGCTGTTTACTGGAGCAAGGTTGTGAACCAGAAGTGCTAATCCGTCCAATTGTATTCGCCTTAGCTGTATCAGTCTTAGCTAAAAATGGCGAGGACTCAACAAATTCCGACAACGATGTCCTATCGACCGAATCTCCAAAGATTGCCCTTACCGGATCAGTCTTGACAGTCGATTTATTTACATTTAATTTACTCTTTGCTTTGTTGGTGGTATTTGCAGTAAGATTCTTCGTTTCCAGGCCAGTCATTTCTGCATCTCTTTTAATAGCAACTGGCTTTGGTGAAGTTTTAACACCATACACAGCAGCTGCCTTGTCAATGTTATTAGCACGTTCTATGCTCATTGCTGCAGCAGCCAGGGCCCATTGCCGCAGCCAGGGCTCATTGCTGCAGCAGCCAGGGTCTCTCTTTGAATCTTTGCTACTGGCAGATCCTTTATTGGCTGTGACGATTGCTTTTGCTGAACCGTTGTTTGAAGCGGTGGTCACTGGACATCTTTCAGAATCGATCATTGTAGTCCTTCCAGGAGCGCTCGTAGAGGCCATTGCTCCTGAGCTAATTATAAGTGAACTCTTAGAAGCTATAGCTCCTGCACTACTTGCATGAACAGTTTCTTTCGTATCGTCCTGTCGTCGAGAAACCGTAGATGTAGTTACCATATTAGGATTGCCAGATTGTTTGCAAGTGACCGCCGTCACGTCAGCATTGGAAGCAGCATTCTTTATTATACCTTGTGAGCTTGCGTTGCTTCTCCTTTGAAAAGCAGTATTTCTTGATGCACTACCGCATGTCTTTGTACTGGACGAAACGAAAGATTTTCCCACGTTTTGCTTAACAGGCTCAACTCGTTGACAATTAATCGCTACTTCTTGCTTTTTCTCTAAGGAAATAAAAAGGTATTTATGAAAGATTTTTTCTTTATTTTAGCTTCTTGGAGATCCAAAGTAGCTTTTATTAAGTATAGAAGAAACCAGTACTTCCTGTTATCCAAGGAACATTAAACTATATTCGAAGAGAGGAACAGAAGGACCTTACTGGCTGATAATTAAGTGAAAACCATGGGACTCCACGATGCAATTTTCCTCGTGGGTGAGAGACTGGTAATCGCAAACATAATCCAATTGCTCTGAAGAAACAAATATTTCCTATGCTTTCAAGCTTGATAACTTACGAAGCCTGAATCTATTTCAAATACTAACTTCTACCAGGTTATACGTAAAAATTTTGTATCAGGAATATTTGATACAACAAAAGCAATTTGCCGACCAGGGTACTTCAAACGTTATTTTTTGCTCCGCAATTACGCTTATATCAAGATAAAGAACGTAAAAAAACACTCGCGCTTCTGCTGGGAATTAGAAGCAAAAAAGAAAAGTGTTAGCACGTAGAGCATTAGTCCACACAACAAACCCCTTAAAATATCTTTAAGGCATATTCTTAGATAAAGCACGTCATTTACGAACATATTTCCCATTAAGTAAAAGTAAACGTATTCAAGAGATTCACTTACTCTTTGAAGCCTTAAAATATCCTTCAATATCTGCGCTCCAGTCTGCTCTCGCCTTTGCCAGTTTACGCCGTTGGCCAAGCCGCTTGTTCAGATCTTTGGTAACTTTTTTATGACAAGGGACGCACAATGTCCTGTAATTGTCTAATCCACACTCGCCTCCACCTTCGCTCACTGCATTGATATGGTCAGCTTCCCAAAACTGAAATAATATAGATTAGTGCAAAACGTTAGACGTCTAAGGGTGTGTTTGGTTGGTAATTCCAAACCTACCAAATTCTGAAAACAGTAGACTTCGCAGAGACGGAAATATATTTCCCAATCAAACACAAAAATCTTCACAACAGCAGGTTTCGGATTCACCACCAGGGTTTTGTTAAAGAAAATGAGGATCTCTCCAAAGTCTGCCAAACCTTCTGATTTCTTGAGCAGAAGGTTCAGAAGGCCTTTCAAACCTACCAAACCTACCGTTTTCAGAATTTTGGGGTCAATCAAACACAAATTCCGAGTCTACCAAGTCTACCGTTTTCAGAATTGGTACCAATCCAACACACCCTAAGTTAGGTTGTGATATGATAGCAGAAATAAGCAATATTTTGAAAACATATTTTCACAGGTAGCACTTATCAGTTATAGTTATAGTTATAGTTATAGTTATTTATTAAAGTCCTCAACTATAATATATACAATATTCTAGGGACTGTACAAAAATAGGAATACTTACAAATTATAAATTATAAGCAATTCTAAAAAAGTGTGTTTTTGTGATCATACCAGGTTGTGTTCGTTACTGTATACCAAAGGTATCAGGTATCAGATACTAGGACTTTTCATGGCGATTTACTCATTTTCCAAACTGATGGCACTCTATTTCATGACCTTTTTATCTTTGGCAGTTAACTGTTCCTATTCAATATGGTCACAATATTGAGATCTGCATTTGAGACTCATGAAATAATTACCTGTCCCTCCTTTGGGTCAATTATGATTTTATTCAACAAAGATGCTGGAAGTGAAATGAAATGTGTCTGTTCCAGTACTGGTCTCCTATCTTTTTTTCGAAGGGCATTCAATCTTTTAAACAGCTCATGGGAATTGAAATTGCACATTTGACAAATTCCTCTTTCCACACTAAATAGTTTTCCTCGAACACCCGTGCTTCTGCTCGTTCGAATCTGAAAATCAATAGATAAAGTAAACGGATAAACTGCATCGAAAATTGCTAATTTAGGTATAGTGTTAATAGCTCCAGTGAATGTAAGCAAAATATACTTGGTGACAAAAGAAAAATATGCACAACTTAAACGCTCTTTTTAGCCCCCTCTATTAAGCCCCCCTCTCTAATAAGCCCCTCCCTTCTGAGTCAAAAATATAAATAAGCCCCCCCCCCCACTTATATCAAATGCGAGAGGATACCGAAGATTTTCTGTTTACTAGATAAAACAAGTTTGGATGTTAATTTTGATATGGTTTGGGATTAAAACTGCGTTGAATTTGTGTATTTGACTCGTAAATGTTGACTCCGCAAAATATGAGGTAAAAAGACCCTAAAAGCTATCGTTTATAGCCCTGTCATCCGACTTTGTGAATAAGCCCCCCTCTCTAATAACCCCCCCCCCCTCTGGAGTCTCCGGAAATAAATAAGCCCCCGAGGGCTTAATAAAGCTTTTCCGGTAACTTTATGGAAAATCACAACAAGGTCAATATTTACTACTGTAGAGACGTACAAGTGTTGGTTGTTCGAAATCAATTTGACAGAGATGATAACGATTGTAAACCCTAACTAAAACATGGCTCCCAGGAAGATCAGAACTCTAGTTTTAGTTCATAATCTGTTAAAAGAACAAAAATTTTACTTCAGTTAATATACAGGCTGTTCCAAAAAAGTAGTCCCGTTTAAAAAATCATCAAAACTCGATTATCACACTTATCATAAAATTTTCTTTTTGATATCTTTTGTCGATGATCCAAATATATTTAAAGATGATAAAATGTTTGTTTCCATTACTTAAAGGGTATAGAATGAAGGTCCAAAAAGCTCATTCTGAGCTATGTTTTTTAAGCAACATCGTAAATCTTGCTTATAAGTCATTATTTTGAGATGTTTCATTATCCTTCATGTCTACGATGATAGTTGACATTTTTGACAACATTTTATTTTGACAACATTTTATTTCTTTCTGACATTTTTGACCAAACTAGAAGCTTGATATACAAAAATAAATTAATCTGGTAATCATCGGCGCTAGTATGCTTCAAAACGAGGCAGCCATAAGAGAGCTACATTTGCCTAACTTTGAAACCAATCACGAGATAAGCCATACCTGGGAAGATAATTTGGTCCTTGATCTACTTGCCAAAGAAAGAAATTTGAAGATCGGTTAAGTAATCAAATGTTGGTGAGTTTTCAAACAGGAGTACATTTTGGGACACCCGGTAGTAAGTTTTATAATATTATTAAAAACTGATAGAGATTTAAACTACAAAATGAGTATTTTCATAGAATATGTGATGTCTCTAGGATCAATGTGGTCCTTTCGCAAAAGGAAATTTCCAGATTTGCAACATTGTTGATGTTACGTGGCACATCAAAAATACGTACCCTATACTCCTCTTCGCATGTGTATGAGCAAAACCTGGCTTCCAGAGTACCAGCCTTGAATCCATTGTTTACGGGAGCATTACAAAATAAACACACTGGGTTGCCATCCGGGTCAACAGCTTGCAACAATTTTGTATCCACCGTTTTTGAATTCTCTGGTACCGATTCCTGACGATCCTTTCTCGGGCCTAGTACAACAAAAACATTATATCAAGCAACATCGAAAATAAGAAAGGGGATTGAGGTTAAAGTCAGGCATAAAACAAGTTAGGGAAATCGAGGTGTCCGGTGGAAAGCGCAACTTTGTGATAAATCGTAAGACCAGGAGAAAGACGACAAACATTTTCCCTTCAGATACTCATTTCATTTAGTAAAGACAAATTTGTAATTAGGACCAAAAGGCCAAATATTGAAGACTCAAATCGTGTTAAAATAAACAATTGACAGTCCAATACGTTTTGAATCATACACGATTCATTTTCAACCCAATTAGATTTAGAGTAAACATGCTATTTATAGTAAACGGATATTGTCAAGATAGAAGCAAAAAGCACTTGTAAATTATGTAATTAATTATCAAAGGAGGAAAAAGCCACACGCAGAAAGCACCCGGGGAGAACTAAAAGAGACAGAGCGGAAAAGTTAGGGGAAAGTAATCAGATATAAAACAGGTTAGGGAAGTTAAACTCAGATATAAAGGGATGGTGCAAAAACAAATGTTCAAAACACAAAAGATCTCATTCAGAAGCCGAGCAATAAATGTTGGAATTGTCTGAGATTTATAATACTTACTGTTACTTGCTGTTCAGCTTCTGAATTAAATAAATTAAATTTAGGCGACCCTTGTTTAAATATATACGTCGATATATACTCATGTCTTCTTACAACCCTTTTCGCGTGAAAAAATGACTGAGTTACCTACCTGTGTTTCAGGACAACCGGTCTGCTTTGTTTACATCCGTGGCTTGATCACTCGATCGCTGAATTCCCTTTATCTGCGAGCGCTAATCGCTCTGAAGTGGCTTGCCCTTATTTTCCTCAACTGCATATAACGTAAAACAAAATAATTACCATTCTTATCTTTACCAAATTTTCCATCCTTCTTCCTTGTCCCTTTATCTTTTATTTCTGCCACGGATCCACCAATCATTTCGGCTATTGTTTTCACTTTCTTGTTTCTATCTTCCTGTTGAGGAATTTGAAATATATTACATGAGCAGCATTGCAAAATCGAAATTCTCACAAGAGTTAGGCGCACTCATTATCGGCAATTGCCTCACTATCAGAAACATTAGTTATTTCGCACAAAGTCCTTAAAATCATTTGTCCTAAAATTTACAAAAATTGTCCTAAATTATTATGCATATCTTTTCGGAGAGTACTGATCCTCCGTAACACTTATAACTAACAGAATACCGTCCAATAAGACATTATCATCACAGAACGACCAGAGAGAATCAGGCGACTAACTTAGAGTGACAAACTAAACAGTAGCAAGCTTATAATACAAAACTAAAGAGTGAAAAAAGAGCCATCATAAATGTATAATTCTGTCTGAACCGTAATAGATGGTTTTCATAAGATTAACAGGATCGGTTATTCATTTCCAGGCTCCAAGGTACGAGACTTGAACCCTGTGAATGTGAGTACCTCTTTATCTTGTAAAAACTAATGAATACCAGAATTGTATCAATACAATAACTTAATTCGAAACGGAACATAACATAAATTAATTCTGATGTACAATATACCTTTGATGTAAACCTTTCTTTGCTTGGACCACCGTAACGAGCCTACAAGAGTAAAACAAACAACATAAGGCAAAGTCTCTCTTTATCAAATTTATGTGACTTTATAACATGCAATTTTTGCCCCATTATATCTCGTTCAATTCCTGCCCTGACCATCCCCCCGGGGACACCCCCGGGTATTTGCTCAAAAAATATTCCCCGCCCCCGGGCATTTGACAGTAAATTTTTCCCCGGCCCCCGGTGCATTATACAACACCAGGAGCTTTGCATTATACAGCTACTGGGAATATGGCACATTCTCAGTGCCCCGCCCCCGGGCATTCGCCAGAAAAATTTGCCCGGCCCCCGGGAATTTGTGCAAGCACTTTTTGCTGACCCCCGGGCTGCCCGGGGGGGATGGTCAGGGTAGGAATTGAAGGAGACATTTATTTATACTTCAAAATACGTGTGAAAGAATATAATTGTTTCATCAGAAAAAGGACAAAAGCTCTATCAACTTCTCACTTGTTTCGTCATGGCTCAAAATACCCAGGCGAAGGTGCTAGGCCAGACAGCCAAGGCCTGAAAGTTAAAATCTAAAACGAAACTTGCAAAAGAAGAGTTAAAACCAAAGAAACATATGTGCAATATCAATCACCCCTACACACAGTCATCTTATATATGAGAATGTGTCTCATCAAGATGCCCCAAGGGCCATTTCTAGAGATGACGTTGTCTATGACAATGGAAATAACCCCCTACCAGTGACAAAACAGTCCCAAAAAAGGTTCCTA
Source organism: Aurelia aurita (assembly GCA_004194415.1). Classification (NCBI taxonomy): domain Eukaryota; kingdom Metazoa; phylum Cnidaria; class Scyphozoa; order Semaeostomeae; family Ulmaridae; genus Aurelia; species Aurelia aurita. The sequence goes on along the minus strand of REGM01000253.1, from coordinate 258,014 downwards.
CCGCCTTCAGTTCATCGTAGACCTGCATTGGACTTTTAAAAACATAACCAGCTTTTCGAACCATTCTTTGCTTCGTTGAAGTCAACCTTAAATAAAACAAAATAAAATTACAGAGTTGTCTTCAAATATACAAAGTATCGTGCTCAAGATTTCAAGTATTAAGACGTTCATGAAAACGTATCCAATTTTCCACTCAGCATTCTCTTCTCGAACTTCACAAAATTCCTGATATACACTCCGATTGGTCAAATGTAGCCGACCGAAACAAACGCGAATTATTACTCATAAAGCGGGCATAACCACTCTGGTAGATCACGAAACGAGGGCGCAAATTCAAGCCAGAGGGCTGCAAATGATATTTTGCGGGCGCAAATGATATTAGCGCCCGCAAAAACAGTGCAAATGAATTCGAATGCGACATGGTTCGAAAGGAATCCTTTCCAAAGCAAAAAAGTAAACTTTTGATTCGAATTGAAGAAGATTCGCGTTCGAATTACGAAATTGTAATTTTAAATGTTTCGACTTTGGTAAACAACTCATGCTATATTTGTATTGCCAAGGATGAGTAATGATAGTAATAACGTTGTTTTTTCCGGGAATTGGGCTAATTTTTCTGCCCTCAGTTTTAAATTTGAGGCCCTCCGGTTGCTATTTGCACCCTCCGCTTCGCGTCGGGCGCAAATAGCAACACTCGGGCCTCAAATTTAGAACCTCGGGCCGCAAATTAGCCCAATGCCCGAAAAAACAACGTTATTGTTATATTAGAGGGAAAGACTGAAAAAACTAGCAATGACAATAGTCAGTAAGTGCTGCGTACTGTTTTCAAATGTCAAAATGAGAAAAATGTTACAGACGTTAAAAATATTCAACTAACAATTTGATTAGAATTAGAGAGAAATGTTTTCACTTCAAAAATTCTAAAGTTTACATTCCTAAATTGGAATTTAAAAACTTCCTCTTGCAGCTTTCATGTGGTTCGTTTTTATATTAAAGGAAATCTGAGCATATATAAGCCGTTGATAAAAATAGCCGTGCAAAGACAATAGACCGTGACACGTGCCGAATCATATTTGGGTAACTGATCTACGTCAACAGGAAATACTGATATCTGATAGGCTACAATTTAACCACAAGTGGCTTGAGCCACTTTTATATGCTTAGATTCCCTTTAAATGTTTATCAAATGTACATTTTCATTGCGATTAAATTCCTAACTTTCTTTTTCTTTCAGACAAACCCGACTTTGACGATGACAACTCTCCAACCATAGCTATTCGAGAATATTTTCATCACGGTAATTAAAGAGATTTTAACTGACTTACAGCCCAGGGGGGGTACTCATATATATTTAGGATAGGGGTGCTCAGGCTAGGGTACAAACCATCAACCCAAAAAAATAATTCCTAGCATAAAAATTGACACAAAAAAATAATTTTTCTTACCCTACACACCAAAAAAAGTAACAAATCGTTTGTAAATCATGCTTTTCTATATTTTTTAAACTGCTCTCATATATGAGACCCAAAAAAATAATCCAGAATTTCATGACCCCAAAAAAATAACTGTACAATTGACTGACCCAAAAAAATAACTTTTGCCCAAATTTTAGACCCAAAAAAGTAACCTGAGCATCCCTATCCTAAATACATATGAGTACCCTCCCTGGGTACAGACTTTTAAGAGGTTTTTAAGAGAAGAAACGATTATATATCAACAGATTTAAATGATAAATGATACCTTTTTGGGTCTTTACTTCATATTTTTTTAATCAACCAACAATTTGCGAGTCAAGCACACAAATTCAACACAGTTTTAATGCAAAACTATTTGAAAATTATCATTTAAATTGTTCTAGCTAAACACATGGAAAACGTTTGGTATCCATTGGATACGAGAGAAAGACTTCGTAGAGAAGGGGGCTTATTTAGAATTTTGGCGTGGAAGGGAGGGACTTATTAGAGAGGAGGATTTAATAGAGAGGGGGCTAACTAGAGCTTTTACGGTAATCAAATGTCATAAAGTCAGACCAATCATCTCCCATCTAATTTGAATTTGACGTAACAATAAGTTACAAGGCTAATTTAAATCTGACGTGACAATGAAGACAAATCACTATAAAAAGCGGCGCTTTACTTCAAATCTTCACACTTAATTTAACTGATCGTGTCGCAGGTTTGCCTGTTAGCTATCGGAATTCGAATCGGCAAAGTTATCGGAAATAGTTAGAATCGGAAAGAGTTAGAATTGTAAAAACAATTGCTTGTTCAAAATGGGAGGATCGCGAAAAAGACACGGACAAAAGAAAAGTGAAAACAATCCACCAGAGTCGTGGTATAATGAGCTGATTGAGGTGAAGGAGACTATCGCCGGATTGCAGAAAAAGTTAGAGAATTCGATCGAGAGCAATGAAATGCTTCGTTGCCTAAACACTGTTTTAGTGAACGATCTAAAGATGGAGAAGGAATCTAAAACGCCGTTCATGCAGGCGTTCCAGGTAAGAAACTTTTCAAATCAATTTGTACATACTTTCTTGAAAAAGAAGTATTCTGTCCATCGGAAATTTTTTCAAGATATTTCAGCTCATTTACCTAACCCTAACATACCCTACCTAAGCTTAACTTACCCTGGAATGAAAAACCCTGTTTGAAATCTAACCTTAAACACATAACAAAGAACTCGCTAATGCTTTCAAAGTAATGCAATGTGCTTAAAGGGATTTCTTATGGAGATGGCTCAGTGAAAGGTTGGACCTTCCTAAGAGGAATATCATCGCCAATAAAAACTTATCATCATGAAAACAAGTATGTAACAAAAGCTCTTGAGCAGATATTTAAAGTCTTATTATTTCTACATTTTCTTTTCAGCTGTTCGAGTGTCGCAGAATCTCTGAGTTACATAGTGAGCTTGTAGAACTGGCTATCAACAGCAAAGTCTCCGAATCGGATCACAGTTGTATTTCCAACATGTTGAATCGTCCAGACGATGGTTTAGTGAATGATATCAACGAGGAAGAGGAATCTAAAACGCAGTTCACGCAAGCCCACATGGTAAGCAACTTTTCAAACCAGTTTGCACATTCTCTGAATTCTGTTGACATCGAGGATCAAGATTAATGCAGCAATGCTTCGAAGCAGTTCACTACATGTAACAAACCCTAGTATACCTTAGCTAACCCTATCAAGCGTGAGTTACCTTGTAACTTTCTTCCAAAATCTAACCTTACCTCTGCTTCATGGTATACAACCTTGTAAGGATTGCAGTGGGCTCTAAACTGCAGTGAAGTCTAAGATATTTCATGATTGTAACTTAGCAGGAGAGCTCCGCTGATAAAACCTTTCAACTTTCTTGTGACCTTGCTTTTGTAAGAAAGGTCGAATTGATACTAGAAGAATCTTCTCACCACTAAAAAAGTATCGAAATGGAAGTAAATCCAACAAAATTATAACTGCTATTGATAAATGTAATTTTAATCGTTTCCACATTTCCTTTGCAGTTGTTCGAGTGTCGCAGAACCTCCGAATTACATCATGAGCTTACTGAACTTGCCATCAAAAACAAAGTCACAAAAACAGATCACAGGTGCATCTCAAATATGCTTGCATCGAGAATTACAGACCATGAGGAGCAAATCTTAGAGCTACAGGAAAAGAGATGTGCCTCTATGGGAAAATCCTCTCCAAATATCGATGCAGAAGAAATTCTCCGGCTTTTGTCTGAGAACCACGCTTTGAAGGAAAAATCTGATGCTCTCGAAGCGAAGTTGGTGGAAGAAAAGAAATGCTACGTGGATAAACTTACAGGAGATGAAAGGCTGTACTCGAAGATGCTTGCCAGCGCCAAAAAAGATGTTGCCAGAGAGAAAGATCTCATTATTTGGGAATTGAAGGATCAAATTTCCGGCCTCAAGAGTTCTTACAATGAAATGGCAAGGTACGGTGCAGAAATTAGTGCTCAACAGAGAAAATATGAGCAAGGCCCGCAATGAAATCATAGTTGCAATATACGAGAGACACGACGCAGAGAAGGCAAGACTTATAACTGAAGGGGAAGATCTGAGAAACGAACTCTCCAGTGTTAAGAAGTCAAAAACAGAACTCGTTTCGAAAGTTCAGGGCTTAGAACTCGATAAAGAGAGTGCCAAAATAAGCTATAATGCCGTTAGAAGTGCCATGGAGGAGAACTATGAAGAAGTTCATAAACAAACAGAGAAAAAGGTGCAAGAACAGAGAAACGAACTCTTGAGTGTGAAGAAGACAAACAGAGAACTCATTTCAACATTACAGGGCTTAGAACTCGGTAAAGAAAGCGCGAGAATTAGCTATAATGCCACGATAAGTGCCATGGAAGATAACTATGAAGAGATTCAGAAACAAACAGAGAAAGAGGTACAAGAACTGAGAAACGAGCTCTCTAGTGTCAAGAAGTCAAGCAAAGGTTTCGTCTTGAAAATTCAGAACTTAGAAATCGATAAAGAAAGCGCGAGAATGAGCTATGATGCTGTGATAACTGCCTTCGAAGAAAACTGTGAAATTTATCAGCAGCAATACGAAAATGAAGTGCAAAGTCTGAAGGATATCGTAAAACAGAAAGAAGAAATCAATACAAAGCAAAATTCGAAGCTTAACGCACTTGAAGTGGAGTCAAAGGGTATGAAGGATGAATCAGCAGCCTCAAAAGCAACTTACGATGCTGAAATTGCAATACTTCGGAAGGAATTAGAAAGCGTAAAATCTAACTATTCCAAGGTGTGCAATGGCTTAGTCGAAGAAAAACAAACCATGCTTACAAATATCGTTGGCCTTATATCTGATGTTGATGAGTTGAAGAGTAAGAATGCTACATTGCAACGGGAGAAGGAACTTTGTAAAGAAGAATTAAAAATTATCAAAGGAGAGTTGGAAAACGAGAAAGTAAACAAAATAAAAGCTGAAGAACTCGTTGCATTGTTGAGCACCAAAGTGAGGCAACAAGATGAGGAGATAAATGAACTTACGGTGAGACTGCGCAGGAAGAGAGGACTTCGGGGATTGCTTTCTTGCTTTTGATCCCATCGATAAACTTTTTTAAGCAGCAGAGACTGCCCTTAAATTGTAATTGATTTTACTTAAATTGTCATTTTTCACATTGTTCATTGTAAATATTCTTTCTCTGTACATAGCTTAATTTTTTAATCATAATGTTCGTTATATTTGACGTCTTTTTTCTGTCATATTATTCTTTGCAAGGCTAAATTCGGTATTGCTAAAGCCTAGACTTATTACCATTGCTGTAACAATCTGCTCTTTNTGAATTGGATGATATTATGGCTTCAAACTGAGACTCATGACAATACAGCTTTAAAACAGAGACTAAAATGGCCTAATGCGCCGCATTTAGGGCGCATCCAATCAAATCTCGACTTTCTTAATAAGGTTAGACCACGTGCCTATTCTTAGCGTTTGATTGGCTGATTAGATCAACGTTCCACTTTTCGAAGTTAAGCGACGTTCGATGCTACGTTCGAAGCGACGTTCGACTTTTCTTTCGACCTTCGAAGGATAGAAGACATTCGATTTTTTCTTCAGGTTTTAGTCTCTGTTTAGAATCTGTTTGGTGGTGAGTCCTTGTATGAGAGAAAATAAAAACATCAGATTGAAAGCATTGAACGAATACAAGGAATCACGTCGTCAGTCTACACAAATCGTACGAAAGAAATATGCAGGGCGACAGACTCTTTTCTGTCATACCTCTGCTTGAATTTCTATATGACTCCAATCTTTTATAATTAGCAAAGGTTATGTACTGTTGTGTGAGTGTAAAAAGTAGCTAGTTTTAATATAAAGTATCTTGTGTATCGTGTATTAGTTTTGGTTTTGTTGTATTCGTTTAGTGTAATTGCCATCGGGTAGATATTCACCATTTTACTCCCGGTGGTATCGTAATTGTAGTTGTCTTTGTAAATATTTATGCGAATATAAAAAAAATGACCAATACATTTAATGCAGCACAACAGGTTTTGATAACAAAATTTATTGAACCTAAAGTTAAAAGAGAATGCAAAAATAAATGTATTAAGCCCAAAAAAATTCGATAGAAGCATAACAAATTTTGACAAATAAATCTTTAAAATAAGTCACTCCTCTATAATACAATGGATTCCCGTTACTTTTTGCGCACAATTCTCACAGAAAAAACTTCTTTTTTCACAACAAGCAAGACTTTACAGTCAACGTTCCACCTTCCTCTAGAAAAATTATTCAGTACGGAGGAGGCCTTCCTAATTTGCGAATGGAACCGGGTGTGATTTTGGAGTCGTGTACGTTTTTCTTTGTTTTTAAAAATATCTTCAATGACCCTTTGACCGCAATGTTTCAGAGACTGCGTTAAAAATATGTACAAACAACTGTTCTGTTTAAAGAGTCATTATAGAGTCTGAAAATGCTTTGAATAAACTTACCTTTCGATAATGAAACCATTTTTCCAGGATCGTTAATTTCCACGTCACACTGTATCGAATCACTATATTCATCGGATAACGTATTCTGTACAATGATCTCTGAATCTGAAATCGAATCTAACGCTTTGAGCAACGCATCGTCATCACTGCCATCCAGATACGCATCTCCTTGCTCTGCGAAGATTTGCGACGCGGTTTTGAAACCATGATCATACTCCATACCCTCTGTTACTGTTTTGGTTCCAAAATGCTGCTCAGGAGAGCTAAACAGTAATGGACTGGAGAAACAGTTCTGGCGATTCGTTATTCTTACCGGAGACATTGTATGTTTTTCACTCGTTTCAAAAGCCTGACTTCTCCGAGAGTTGTTCACCTGACATTCTGTGATTTTTGGTGCAGTCCTGTCGAAATGTTGAGCACTTTCTTTAACACAAACTATTTCAGGCGGTTTTGTCGAAAATGCGCTGGTATCAATCTTGTTGTCTGCGGATGCACTAGCTTTCCAACCGTCAGCTATTAGCGAATTTTTCACATTCTTATCACCATTCCTCCGAAGAACATTTTGCATGCAGACGTCAGCTTTAACAACATTTCTGTCAGAACTCTGATCCCAGTCATCTTCAATATCTGTACTCGAATCTGTCAAAGTCGAATCCATCCTAGCAAAACTGTTATTCAGAGACTCTCGATTAGACATTATTGCGTTAGTGTCTGGCAATAAACTTACGGAGCTACCTTTCCCTGATTCTTTGGAGTCCAGCTGAGATTCTACTCTTCTCTGAATACCAACAGGTTCACCTGTTATCTCTGCACTACCCATCTCTTCGTCGACAGATTCCCAAGAACTAGACTCAATGCTCGATTCATCAATGATGAAATTGTCGGCTGACTTTCCTCTGACACTTTTACAACCAGCAGCACTGTGTTTCTCAATACATGTTTTATTACCATCAGTCAAATCAGTTTCCTTTTCCCATTTTCTTGTTTTGCTCTTAGCCCCCTTCCTTTTGGACATTTCCACGATCTCAAGCTCTCCGTTACTTGCAAGCGAATCAGTTTCAAGTTTATGAGTCTTTCTAATAAGGCGAGTAAAATGTTTTGGCCTCTCTGTCTCACACATCTCACAATGCTTCAAATCGAGGTGGTTATAGAACGTACAAGCGATACAACTCCATGATGTATTTGCCTCACTCTCAAGATCTATTAAATTAATCTCGTTCTCGGGAGTTGATATATCAACGTGTTTCTTGGATGCGTCATTCTTAGAAAATAAGCTACGAGCCTCGTTAATATCATTAGCAGTATCATCTCTTGTTTCAGAGTAAGCATCGATTTCTGCAGCATCCGAATCTAGATGATCTAAGTCCTCGTGTGTTATTTCACCAACTGAGAGCATATCTTCGAAGCAACGATCATCACTAGGTACTTCAGCTGTCATCCTTACTGAACGAGAATTGTTGGACCATGTTAGAGAAGAGTTGTGCTGTTCAGATCCAACAACGCCTGCTGCCATCCAAGTTCTCTTTGTATCACTGCAAGAAGTCCTAACATTTATATTCGTATCCGATGGCCTAACATCAAGGCCAGTATCTAATGTGCAGCTGTCTGTAGTACGTACATTTGAATTCAAACAAGTCCTGGCTATAGTTTCTGGCATCAGCGTCTTTTTCGCCACACTCGTAAATGTGCTTTTTCCTGAATCATCACACAAATTTCCGTTCCACATTCCCGTGTTATCCTCTAAATTATATTTGTTGGTATCACTGCTCTTGGGGCTGCACTGCAATATCTCCATCAAAGCTGGCATGCTATCACTTGAAAGATCATGCTCAGATTGCGTGATTTCTTTCAGCTTAGGTATTTTTTTGACGAGAGAGGATTCTTCCGTTTCCAATTGACGAGTAATATCTGTTTTTGTGTCCACTTTAGCGCAACTAGAAACTGCTTCAGAGACCGCTTTATCCTTAAATTTGTTATTGCAGCTAACAGCACTTTCAAGATCGACAATTTCGATCTCTGATGATCGACTGATCGTTGAATTTTCTTTCTTCCCTTCGTCTTCCTTTTTCCTCTTCTTGCTCCGCTTGTGCTGTGCCTTAAACTCCGAATTGTCGTCACTCGAGTCAGATATATTAACGAATCCTTTCTCGTAGTAGTTTCGCGTTTTTCGCTTCTTTTTCTGGTTAGATTGAGAACTTTGGGCAAAACACGATCGAATATCACGTTGATCTCCAAGATCTTTCTTCGTAGATTTCTGTAAAGAATGGAGGAATGCAAATCATATCTATGCTTGTAAGCTTGTAAATCGAATACCAATCAAATGTTTTTACTCAAAAAATTTTGGCTTTATCGAAGAACACGCACCTTCGGCAAATTATATAATCACAATTCCTAGAAGGAAAGCCAGAAATCATTTCAACGGATCAAGACCGAGAAAATTAAGCTACCCCTAAAGTTTTTGTAGGCAGTGGAGGATCTCAAATAGACGATTACGCCTAAGATTTCTACCAAGCTGCATTGCGTTCCAATTAAGAAGTTTTGACGATTCTATAGGGACTCGATTATTAAAGAACGCAATGCATCTTGGTAAAACGTTCCTCGCCGCCATCTTTACCGTAATCGTCTATTGCAAATTGGGCGCAGATCTATAAATCATCCTGACAGTTTGAATATAAAGATACGTTAATAACTAGGCAGTTAAGATGCAAAAATGTAGCCACTACGCTGAGAGAAAACATGGAGCAATGTGGACACCTTTATTTTGGAAGAATTTTTTTCCGCGGCTACTACCTTAACTGTGAGCGGAGTAATCAACCTCTTTGGAGGAGCGCTGCGAACGTAGCCGCGGATAAAAAATTAATTCGAAATAAAGGTGTCCGCATTGCTCCATGGAGAAAACAGGTGTGTTTACGACAAGATCTAAAGTTTTATCAACAGTTAAAGAATTAATCTAATTTCCTAACAAGGCAGTTTTGTATCTATCACTCTAGTACGAACTTTTATTCAGTCGTTTATCGCTTTAGTGCGAAGCCAAGAATATAACAGGTTGCAATAGAAAGTCAGATCAATTTATCTACTTTTCATAAAACAGTATACATATCTTAACATCAACTCATATTTTCACTCGCAGCACGAGACCGTTTCGAATCACAGTTTGAACGTAAATATCAGACTTCATTTTCTACTTTTGCGTGTTGATTAATCAGTCGTAGAACTCACTTTGCTCGCAATCGCAAAGTGCTACCAGTCGATATCATTAATACGAATATGCTCGTGTTCTATAGTCTCACTTAATTTAATAAGAGGAGTGGCAGAAACGTATTGCCTACCTGTGTAAAGAGATACATATCTTCATCGTCGTCATCAGGAACCCATGCTTGACACATGGACAACAAATCACCTTTCCCTTGATCTTCATCATCAGCTGACAAAAGTGTGGCCTGACCATCTAGAGTTTCACCAGTTACCGTCAGCTGGAAAAGACCATTTTTAAAATGTTAATAAACCCGTCGAAAAGAGGGGAATCTTTATAAACGGGGGGGGGGGGTGGATTTTTTCAAAAATGCAGCAAACGGAGGGGGTCGGGTTTTAACAGAAAAACAAAAAAGTAGCACAGTAATTACAACCACGATAATTGACCAGAGAAAACTGCTCGAGTTACAATCGGTTTCATGTTATGGGGAGGCTCACATTAAATCTGGAATCTTGATTCTTTCGAAAATACGTCAAATCTGATAAAAGGGAGGGGGGTCCTAAACAAAAACATTTTTCTGCTACTGTTTTTTTAACAAGAAATTAATTAATCCATGTTATAAACTTCACCTTCCTTGATAACATTGACCACATAACATCGTCGATCGTTCCTCTAGCAATAAGAAAATGTATCTGTACGGCATTTTTTTGTCCAATCCTATGACATCTATCTTCTGCTTGTTTTATCACACCGGGGGTCCAATGGAGCTCTGCAAATACCACGTGATCAGCAGCAGTCAATGTGATTCCCTAAAATAAAAAATCCGCTCCTCGTAATGCAAGATTCCAAGAGCATAGGAACTGACACATGTCCATTATGGGCGGCATCATGATGACATTGACCAAAAATTCGAAATCCTTCCACTGTTTCGTAATATATCTGTTTTGAAACCGTAACGATGCCACGTACAAATGCCCCGCTGTGACGTCATACTAGCACAGATATAAAATACCAGATACTACAATGTGAGTTGAAAGGTTCTGATGATCCGAATGAAAGTTTCTACCACTAATATTTGTACTTGAAAAAGCCAAATTTCTACAAAATGTAGAACAATGTCACTCTGCAGGCTTTTTTACAAAATCGTGAATTCCACTCTATTATTGTGCCTTAGAAGAAAATCGGTTTCTATCATCAACAAGGACAATTTAATTCATTGAAACCGCTGCAAGTTTACAACCAAGGACACATAGCCACAATTTTTTAGAAGCAAACAATCAAGTGACCCATTTTTTGCCCCCACTTTGACCCATTTTGCCCCCACTTCACCCCAACTACAACGAATGCAACAAGGATATTCAAGAATATTTAACGAAAGTTGCTTACCAAACATGAAGCGGTAATACTGAGAACAGCAATGCGACAAGTAGGCTCATTTTGGAATTCTTTCACGTAACTCTGTAGAAAAAGAATCTAGTAGTGATAGGCGTTTTTTAGGATCTTCTCACGGTAAAGCTGATATTCCACTTGAACAAAATTCTGCGAAATGCAAAATATTTTTCTCGCAAAATTAACCACGTAATTACAACGCTATTAATTTGATTTTGCGTGGCCATAGCTCGCTTTCTCGAGAAATATTTTAAATTTCGCATAAATTTCTCAAGGGGAAGATCGGCTTAGCTGACATTTTTCTCTGCGAAACCTGCCGTTTTTAGAAGACTTCCGAGATTTCAGATGCCTAAAACACGTGAAATGTTAATCATTACAAAACTAGTTTGTTTATCCTTGTGTTTGATAACGCGTGTGCCAAAAAGCAATGCGTTTGAACATGTGTGTTACGAGAAGTACTGGATCGACTAAAATCAATCAAAGTTGGTTGTTAGGTTGTTAGCCGAAAAACCGTAGTATTTTTGCGATTTTCTTACGTTGTAGCACTGAAAATATATATGGTAGCTAAAATTAGAATTTATATGAATGCATTTCTTCTCGAAATTGCGAGAAAAATGGCCTAAGCTCTTCATCAAATCATAAATAATCTCCTCAAACAGATCAATGCGCATGCGCAACTACATTTCATATCAATCAAGAGTCAAGAAATAAATCAAAGAAATAGCGAAATTTAAGCAATTCAAATTTAAGCAAAGCAATTGACCAATTCACGCTCGAAGATCAGACTTGGGGGTAATGAAACCATTACAAAACATAGCGTTGCACCAGGATTTTGAAAGTGTCTCGTTTATTTATCGCAATAGATCAATTTTAAAAGCTGGGAAGCTGTTCAAATCATCCAAAAACTTTCGCGGATAATAGGCGACCGTCGAAAAGGAAGGTTGGCTTTGAAGAAGCGACGAGAAACTTACAGCCGACTGAACTTGTGGCGCTGGTTACGAATTTATCAATGCAAAGGCAAGTTTCCCATAGCTTTCTTGGCCTAAATTTTTTATGTTGCTTTCAAAACAGCATGTTCATGCAATTATTTTATTGGTTTAGGTCTGACTAACAATTGCTACCTATCCTTTCCCTACTCACTATCGGGGGAGAGAATAGAAGAGCAAATTTATGCAACTTATTGCAAATTTCCTATAGAAACCTATGGACATTTTCTGAAGATTTACCCCAAGACTAGATGGCGTCGTATTTTCAACGCTACTGTGACGTCACACCGTCTGTATCAATAAATATGTGATATCTGTTATCGTTTCAAAGAGTTTAGTGCAAAGATAAGCTATTACTCTCCGGTGCCAAATAGAAGGAGTGGTCTTAATAATAGGGAGGTGGGAAAAAATTTGAAAACTTACCTAAGTGGGGGTTCTTAAGTAGTGGGGGTAAATATTTAGAGACTAAAGTATTATTTTAGCAATTTTTAATCGATTTCGCCCGAGTTAATGAAAACTTTTGCTCCAAATTTCAATGAAAAGTTAATTAGCGGGGGGGTCTAATAAGACTTGGGGGTGGGAAAATTTCTCGAAATTCAATAAACGGGGGACTTCTACTTGGCACCAGAGAATACATATCAAAAAGATTAAACTACTTACCGCTCGGACTTCAGGAGGCACATCACCTGCAATACGGACGTATTTAACATTGCGTTTCGCTAGCATCTCAGTGACTGCATCAATGACAGCACGATGATAACAGAATACAAGGAATTTGTTCGGCATTCCATCGATCAGGTCTGATATGTATTCTTGGATAGCACCTGCCTAATGTAATAAAAGCACTATATAAACCTAATGTTAAAACCATGGTTGTCACTCTTTTGCGTTGACCTGCTATCGAATCCTACTCGAAATTGCCAGCTTCACTTCAGCGATCTCTTCCAACCGCCATGTTCTACCATGGTTTTAACATTAGATTGATATAAAGAATACCTTAAAGCTAACAAAGAAGTGAAGGTATGGTGCTTAATCGGCTTTTTAGCATCTTCATACTGCCCTTGATAATACATCCTAATGAATCATCCCACCCTAGTCCAATAATAGTTATAAGTCACCAACGTCACGGCATTTAAGTTTACCCAGCAGAGCAGTCTTGCGACTGAAAGAAGCCTTACCTTGGCTAGGCCTGTATCTCTAAACAAATTTGTTATAGCCGCATTCACATCGGACGTTGTAGCTAATTCTTCGTTCCTCTTTTCGTGCAGCTGGCTTTTGATTTTTGTGACCACTTCTTTGAAAGCAGTGAGGCTTTTCTCCAAATTCTACAAATTTAGAAATAATACATCATATGGTTTAAAAGAGAATTTCAAAAATATATTTGTTTCTTCTATATTCCATTAAAAATTTTACAAAAATATATTACTGATTACACTACCTACAAACTATTTACAATACTACAAGTACGATACCACGAGGAGCAAAAGACTATGACTACCCCATGGCCATTAAATGAAAAATGTCAAACTACATACAATTACACATGAATAATACAGCGATTGAAAAACTACTGAATACTATATTAGAGTCTGTCTAGCATTAGATGTCAGATCAGGGTTGCTATTGTTTATATTTTGAACCTTTTCAAATGTTGTATCTGTAATCGTTATCAATTAACTCCAGACTTCGTTGATAAAAATCAGAGATCGAATATTTAAAAAAAGTTTAATACATTTTCGTAAATCTGTGTTTGTCTTCCGCCAAATGGCGGAGCGTTTTAAGTGAGAACATGATATACTCTGTAGATTCGTTTGGCCTTCGCCAGAATCTAACTAAGATATCAAGAGATTTTTTTCCATATGCCAGTCTCTGCACAAAAAGCCGTCATGAAGCGCTCAACTGTACTACTAACGTTGATTGCTTTTTACATTCATTGTCAAACTTTTTTACATATTTAGGACTTGCAGATTTGTACATAGTTGGTACATTCCTTTGACGCACTAGAAAGGTACATCGTTTGTCGTTTGGCATTAACTAAAATTTGTAGCTCGCGCTGATACAAGTAACTATAAATCGGTATCACTATGGCATAGGATTGAATTGTAACTAACCTTCTTTCGGTCAGAATCTGCTGTGATTTCGAAACGAATTCTCTGACGTCGCTTTGCTGGCAATTCTGTTAGCACCTGAGAGAAAAGCAACGGGAATTTATGTGTTATTCTTAATGTTTCATATGAAACAACTCGAAAATCATTTGGAAGCTAGCTTGTCCCCATGCAGCAAATAATGGTCGCTAAATTGTGTATATCAAGCACGAGGTTTTTAAGAATATCAATTGGCCACATGGTTCCTATTTCCATGCTTTCTGTGGTATCATTTTGTAACTTTGTATTCGTTGTTGTAAAAATTACGAGGATCAAGAAAAAGAATACCAAATAAAACTCGAAATATTAATCTGACATATAAACACATCAATATAATAATAATTCATGATAATAAACCCACAAACGCAACATCAGGCACTTTAATATGTGGAAAACAAGCTGTTAACTGCTGTAAAAGAATAACAACCAAATTAACCGGTAACCAGGGAGAAACCTTTGGTTGTTAAAGGTTAATATCGTTGTTATTCTTTTACAGGAGTTAACAGTTTTCTTTCCACCGATTACAGAGTCTTAATGTTGCGTTGCGTTTACAATTAAACCTATGACAAACTCACCGATTCACAGTATCTAATGTTGCGTGTGTGGGTTATTTACGATAAGTCCGTTGTTTAAGGCTATTTTTAAATTCTGTACCACAAATCATTTGTTTGAATAATTCATGAGCAAATTTCAAGTAGCATAAAGTAGGATATGAAAGATAACAAGATAAATCTGACATATTCAGTTTAGTGCATTTCTTTCATTGTCAGTACTGTTTGCGGGGTCTTTGCTCATCATTTTATGAACGAGTATTTTTCTTTTCTTGCATCTGACTCTCATAGAGATCTACAGAGTGTCCCAAAAAAGTCTCCCTGTTTAAATGTCACCAAAACTGAAGTATCAAACCTATCATAAAATTTTCTTTTTGATCTGTCTTGGCAATGATCCAAATATATCTAAAGATGATAAACTGTTTGTTTTCAGCACTTAAAAAGTGAAAAATTACACGTTGAAAACAATACTTTGAGCTATACTTTCAAGCAACATAGTCGGTCTTGCCTATTAGCCAAATTTTAAAATTTTCCTTATCCTTCGAGTCTCCAATGATGGCGTGCATTTCTTTCTGTCATTTATGATCAAATTAGAAGCTTGATATACACAAAGAAATTAATCTGGTAATCATCAGTGCTTTTTGCAGTATCCTTCAAAACCAGGCAGCCCTAACGATACTTGTATCAACACTTTTCTGTAAAATAATGACTATGAGTATCAGATAACATACGACGGTAAGAACCTTGAGAGGCGCAGAGTTCTGCAAGTACAAGTAGCTTTTAAAATGAGTATACTCACATCTTTCTTCAGCCTACGAATCATCAAATTGTTTTTAAGAATTTCATGGAGTTCTTTCAGATTTGAAGCACCCCTAAAAAATATATGTAATTTTTATTTATTTATTTATTTTAAATTCTTTATACAGGGTGAAAACATTCAGTTCTAATAACTGTTTTACAATGTGCCCTGTTAAAAATAACTAAGGAAAAAAAATAAATTTCTACTACTACTTCTTAATACAGTGTTGGAAAATTACAAAAGAAAACTATTTTTCAAAATTAATCAAAACGGAAAACAAAAATATTATTTTTCCTTTTTGAGATAAATTTTGAAAATTTTGAGATAAAAACAACAAAAACAAAAAATGTGTAAGTGTGTTTAAAATAATGGTGTATAACAAGAAGGTATGAAATTACCAAAGTATAAAAATATTATTGCTACAGAAAATAAATCGTGATATTGGTTGTTAAAATACTTCCTTTAGTTTTAATTTGAAATTTGATAACGAGGGAGACAGTTTAATTTGGTGATCGAGACCATTCCAAACGCTCGCCCCTCGGTATGCAAATGATTTCTGTCCATTGTTTGTTCTAAACAAAGGAATTTTCAAGTCAGTTTCTGTAATGCAACTGAAGTAGGTAGGTGATTCCCTCAAACCTGATAATGCTGAACATTCATAGCCTATCAGTGACATAACTCGATAAATGCTTTGTTGACTAGCAAGGATTTTAAATTAGACTTGACAGTTCAATTAAAGGGAATCTAAGCATATAAAAGTGGCTCAAGCCATTTGCGGTCAAATTCTAGCCTATCAGATATCAGCATTTCCTGTTGACATAGATCAGTTACTCAAATATGGTTCGGCACGTGTCATGGCCTATTGTCTTTGCATGGTTATTTTTATCGAAGGCTTATATATATGCTTAGATTCCCTTTAATGATTTTTTTGTAATTAGTAGTGATTTAAAAAACTTTTCTGCAATGGTTCTGCCTTGCAGCAATGACAAGAGCAGCTGACCAAATGGTAATCCCTAGAGATAGATAATGTAATTCTCCCAAGACGATAACATAACAGTGAACATAATATTTAGCATTCATACATTAAACATACCTTGTGTCAAACTTGTGAAACATTCTGCCTCCTCTTGCTGGTTGTAAAGTCATTCTACCATCACA
The DNA here is from genome assembly GCA_004194415.1 of Aurelia aurita. Lineage (NCBI taxonomy): Eukaryota > Metazoa > Cnidaria > Scyphozoa > Semaeostomeae > Ulmaridae > Aurelia > Aurelia aurita. Next base: position 241,358 of record REGM01000253.1, on the reverse strand, counting down.
ATATCGTTGACCGTAATATTGCCAGTTTCCAACCAGTCCAGGTTTTATAATATTGATCTGGCTAAACAGCTGAGTGAGAAATGTTATAATGAGAAATAATGAGAAACGCTGTTATTAAACAGTTGTGAAATAGACAATAACGCTAAATATGGCAGCCACGCAAAGGATGCTGGTAAAAAGCTACCTGACGACCACCTAACGACATAAAAATTTTGGCTGCCATTTCGATTAGCTAGCTGTGTTAAAGTCTGGAACAAGTAATGTAAACAAATAGGAAAATTTTGTAATTCGAACGCGAATCTTTAATTGAAATTTCAATTCGAATCAAAACTTTACTTTTTCTGCTTTGGAAAGGTTTCCTTTCAAACCATGTTGCATTCGAATTCAAGGTCGATTCGAATTCAAGCTAGCTAGTCGAAACGGCAGACCGAAATTTGTATGTCGTTAGGTGGTCATCAGGGAGCTTTTTACCAGCATACTTTGCAGCAAAACACCACAGAGTCTCTGGAGCCGCCATCTTTAGCGTTATTGTGTATTGCAGAGACATAATAAAGATTAATTTAGCTGCATGACTGCGAGAGATGGTGTTAGCAACGTTTTGTAATAATTAGGCTTTATATATTAACCCATTTGATGACATTCCTAAGGCGACCACCACAAATGTAGTGCTGAAACGTTCTTCAAAAATTATGTTGCATTGCACTGTTTTGTCTAATTTACAGATTTTATTTACATATTTTATCTTGCATCTACCGAGTGCACCATTTAGTATGTACTTTGGATTGGCCACGATGAGTCCAACACTGGTCCGATTCTGAAGATTGATAGCTTCATGTTTAGTCAGAATCCTGAAATAAACTTGGTGATTTTATTTGATGTTTTTTAGAAAATTCGTAGTCTAGGAAAAACGACTGAATCAAACCAATAATTATCAAGAAATCGCTTATGACTCGGGAAGTAATACATCGACAAATGGACAAAAATCGCCCAGTAAAAGAAACGGGACTTTTTGCTAAGTAAAACCTGAAACCTTTTATCAAGTAAAAAAACCGGATTCGAATGAGCAATTTTTACTGCAAAATAATGAAAAATCAAATTCGATGAAGACTTGAATGAAGACTTACCAGACTGAACTATTGGGGATTTTAACAGTAGCTACTAAAATCAAACAGAACTGAGAACTGATCTTGAACCACTGAAACCATTCTTGTCTTTAAGCAATACTGCCTAATTTTACAACTTACTTTCTTATACCCGGTTCCTCGTGGCTGAGTAATGGATACTATCGTACAAGACTTATTGCATTGTGGTAGTTTCGCTTCTTGCCTGAACTGATATACCGCTACAACTACGACTCATGATCTAACTGAAAGTTGAGGCGACCACGTAGATGGCCTAAGCTATCTGATCAAAAACAATGATGCTAAAACGCTTCAAAATTCGGGGTTCCAGGACTTAAAAATGTTGAAGCTAGTTAGTAGTACTTAGAAGAATGTTTCTTTGATCCAAAAAGTTTAAACATTGAACTTTTATGCAATAATCTTCATGTGTAGAGACAACTTATATCCGGTAAATCTGCTCGAAGCTGCGAGAGTCAACGTCCGTCGGCTCATCGGCATTAGTTAGGTTTCTTTGTATTGATCGACCAGTCAGAGCGCATTATTCGAGTGCTATTCGGCAATATTTGGCTCTCGACTGCAAATGCTGCTCCCTGATTGGTGACTCGCAAAATTGTGTTGGCTGGCCACCTCAGCGAACAGTTAGATTATAAGACTACTATCGTATTGCATTGACTGATACTATCGTACTGCCATACATTACCTCATCAGGCCTAGCCAGTGATGGAGTCCCAGTCAACAGAATGACACGTTTCATCCCCTTCAGGAGTTTCATGATCTTCTGCGTTCTTGAAGATTGTCTATTTTTAAGGTAATGTGATTCATCGACAATCGTTACACCAAATTTTGAATCTTGAATCGTTTTGATAAGACTAGCATTCAAGTTATTTCTCAGGCTAATTAGTCCATAGCTGACGATATTGATCTTTGCGTTGCGAAGTGATCTGAATGAAATTGAATGAAATGGAGCACGGTGATCCAGTAATAAGAGAATAGTATGGAAATACCAAAAAAGGAATTTTGAAAAACGACCTTGGCTCTATATTTGCTTGAAACATAAGATGTTGATCGGTTTAAAAACATGTTTTAATCAGATTCCTACTTGCAAAGCTAAAAATACACTAAGTTAACATAAAAAAATGACATGCAACATTTAATTAATTTCGGGATGAACCTACTGTTGTATTACAATGAAGTGAATTTTCAAAGTTTGTATTATCGTTAATTCTGATTTATACAAACTTTTTACCTGAAGGGTGAAGCCTTTAGGCTATGTGATCACCAAAAATAAAACTTTCAACAATTTTTGTTCTTTCCAATTTTCGCAAATGTGGAGCTGTACTTTTTTCATAAATTCAGCCCTACAAATTGTACATATGCTTACATTTGGCTTAAAGGCAGGAAACACATCTCAAAACATGTCTTTGAAAATGTACCTGACGACACCTTAAATACCCTTTTAGGTTATTTTCATCAGACAGTTATCCTCATTCGGTCTGTGAGGCAGCGTTCTAAAATCAATATGGAAACTGAGACTGAGAACAGACTTACGTTACATCTGAGCAGTTCTTGACTATATTTATGTCTTCTGGAGGAATCTTTGGTATCCATTTCTCAATCTCATCAACCCATGGATATTTCATGGTAGATGGGACAATAATAAGCAGTGGCCAGTCATCTTTGTAGTAATATGCTATTGAGAGAGCTTGTAGCGTCTTTCCAAGTCCCATCTGAAATATGATTTTAAAAAAAATTTTAATGATCAAATAAATCCCCATATCTATGGTAGCCCTGAATGCTTACTGAATTTTGTCTCAATTTGAATCAAATTTTATTAAGCAAGATGCCATTGTTTAGCAAAAGTTGATTTATATTTCAATAAATTTCAGTATGCTTTCTAGACCAGCGTACAAATGAACATCCGATCAAAGCAGCAGTTTGAATCAAATTGATAAAAATTTGCATGTCACTTTTTTCATAAACTGTGAAAAAATTGTTATTAGAAAAGGACTTCAATACATGTAAGGATCATGAAAATAAGAGCAAATGATTTTACTAACCTCATCTCCAATTAAGCACCTGGAGCAAAATGAAAAAGAATAATAACTAAATTTAATTTGCAGAGTGAGCTAAGGGGTGTAGCTACTTGGGTGGTACCGGGGTGCATATTCTCCAAATTGAGCAAATATTTGGGGAATATTAGATGGGCAGAGCTTACATCCAAATAGCAGTTGCTGTATTGTGTCATTTACAATATACCTTTAATTATTGCATTTGCGTGTTTCAAAAAACATTGATAAACAAAATTACAGTATCTTCATTTGTTTGTTTTAACACAGTAAATTCACAGTTGCAGAAATCCGTCTGTAAAATTTTACAACAACAAAACAGGTATTGTTAGATTATTTGGTCCACGGGGGGGGGGGTTCTTGGCCAAATTTCGGATAGGGGTGTGCCGCCAGCATCTTCAAAATGGTACAGTTGGCTAGACCAATTTTTTTGAAAATGATACCCTTGGCTAGACTAATTTCTAGACCAAAAGTGCCATAATTTGCCGTTTTCTAGGCACAAATCGCCAAAATTTCGCCTTCTCTAGGCCAAAATCGCCAAAATTTTGGGTTTCTAGACACAAATTAAGAAAATTTTGTCTTTCCTGAACGAAAATTGCCAAAAATCATACCATTGCCTAGACTGGCATAGACTAAAATTGCCAAAAAGCATACCCTTGGCTAGACTAGCAGTCCGAAAAAGTATACCCTTGAGGGCGGCACATCCCCAGGTACCTTTACTATGGAAGAACCCCCCCCCCC